>JAWLRI010001006.1:1607577-1627198 GCA_034781795.1 Crypturellus tataupa
TGTGTGTGTCAGGCTGACAATGTCATGTTCTGTCTGCATTGCTTGACCTCATTTGCTGTAAGGCCAGGTCACATCTCTTACTCGGAGACAAGAGGGAGTTTTATAACTTGCTTCAGGGCAGGTTGAAAACAGAAAGGTCCGCTCTATCTTGCGCCAGTTAGATGCTCTAGAGCTGCCATCCTTTTGAAATGTTGTCTAAGTAGTTATTGAAAGGTGTAACCCTTGTGACAGCAAAATCTAGGCTGCTTTTTGAGTACTACTATGTAGTTCAACAGCATAAATCTTTGCAATCCTTCTGTGCTGTAATGTATAGTGTATAGTCCTATGAAGAAGACTGTATATCGTTATAAAAATGACACATGGATATCTCCTAGCCTGATGCATGATCTACTAAATCATTCATGCTTTGTAGAAGAGCAGGTTTTTTTCCTTGCTCTATGGTAGTTTTAGAAAACTCATGTAACCTTTAAACTGTATCTAGAGAGTTCTTATGAGTCCTTTTTGAGTTTTAATTTTATTCTTGATAAAGTTTCCCTATGATATGTTAGGAGAAACAATAAAATTCATCAAAATATTTCTGCTTTTCAACCTTAAATCTGTAAGTACAGCTCATTTTAAATTTTGTTAGGTGTTTTTATGGAGATGCTATCTTTTTCTGAAAGATGTCTTCACAAAGATAGGAAGTATTTTATGTTGGAGCAAGGATTAATCCTTTCATCAAGCAATCTGGGTTAGAATGCTGCTGCTGCATTTCAAATACAACTTTTTTTTTTTCCTAGTAAATATGGGATTTGGTGGATTTTTGACCAAACTGGTAGCTCTGTGTGTTACACAGAAATGGAGCGTACAGAAAGCGGTTGCTTCTGATTTTATGCCACTAACCAAGACATAGGTTCTACTAGAAATACATAGTGTGAGCCAGACTTGGATTGTTGAGCTGAATAATGTTGTCCTAATGTCTTAATAGTGAATACTAAACTTGCTGAATTTGTTAGTATTCTGAAATTCCTAAACACTTTCTAATGAAAAATAATGCAATGTCTGTAATAGATGTTTAAAGCCTTATGTGTTGAAAAAGATATTTCTGATCTCTCAGAAGTCTTTTAGCCTTTTGAGAGGGATATCAATTTGAAGTGTGAAAATTTTCTGGCAGATCAATCATTGGTGACCTTCATATTAGAAAGGGGAAACAATTTTTGAATATAGACTTTGAATAGGGAGGCTGTTGTCTTCAGGTTAATATTTCTACCAATGGGATTGCTAAGCAATTAAGTCTTTTTACAAAATAACTCAAAACCGGAACAAACAGCAAAAGCTAATTGGTAATAAAGAGGTTTTGGAAAAATAACCTAAGCTGCTACTTACTATTGACTTGAATTTATGATAAATTTGATAGAATAACAGTCTGCTTTCTAGATGCCATTGGGAGTTAAAAGTTGGAGTGTTTGGGACAGTAAAATCAGATGCATTAACTTACATACCTGATGCCCAGATATCTCTTATTTGTGGAAGGAAAGAGATAGCATCTTTTTATGCAGACAAGATGGTTTCTGACAGACTGCTAAACCCTAGGGAATTGATGAGCAAGGGATAAGATAGAGCAGAGAAGATACTGTTTCTGGAAATATTTTGCCAGAATGTTTTATTGGAACAGGTGTGCTTTTACTCAAAATGTGTAAGATCAGATACATGCAGTATATTTTATTTCAACCTTGATATTCTGTTTGTGTTCTTAAAACATGCTTGTAAATACAATCTTCCTTCGTTTTCATCTAATCTGAACCAGTGTTGCACAAAAGTGAAGAATTGCTAGTCAAGCTGTGTTACTAATCCTTGCAGATTTACTCTGAAGCAGGTATATCAAAACTGCATGCAGTATATAATTACACATAAAATACTAAGCTTTTCCAAGTGTAGATAAACTAAGCACACAATTCCTCTGGAGCTTTAAAGTGCATAATATAAGAAATCAAGAAGGCTTTTATGATACTTGGAAAAATTTGTCTTGTTTTATTGCTGACTTTGCTATAGTAATTCAGAATGATTCAAGCTTATTCACTGTTCCTGTGAGTAGTATCTTGAAGGGAATCAAAATGAATGTTATGGTGTGTGGGGTTTTTTTTTTTTTTGGGGGGGGGGGGGGGGGGGGGGGCACCATTGTGTTTGTAAATGCTGTAAATGATAGTGCTGAAAGTGCTTTCATATGAAGTAAGCATTATGTCTCCTGAAGTTCCTCTTATGATCAAATTTGACCTGCAAATTTTACCTAGTTTCACTGGCATCCCTTTCTAGGACTAGAATTATAGAAAGACATAAAGACCCCCTTCTGCAAATACACAGAAATACTTAATCAATGCTGAGATAAATAGCTCTGATTCTGCTCTCCTGCCTCTTAGGACTGTGCTAAACATACTGATTACTATTTTTCCTGAAGACATTTGAACTAGAAAGTATTGTTAGAGTTGAGCAGACCTAGCTCTGCATGAGATATATAAAAAAACAACTTTTGCCTTTATATATATTATGAGAGGAATTTCAATCATTTGCCCCAGGAGTTAGAAATCATTTGTGATAGAGAACTGCTCTTTTTTATTTGCTTTGACTTTTATTAACTTTAATTAAAATAATTTTGTGCAAGATTAACACAGAAGTGAGTGTGAACAGGATTAAGGTAAACATTAAGTGTTAAAATATATGTGAACAGATAGGATAGAAATTTTCAATCAGTTCTGCTTATAATTATCCCTTTTGCAGATGTCAGTGGGATAAATGTGGGGATAAGGTCTAGAAACTATTGCTATTGCTGGGGCAGGGGGAGGGAAAACACTTTTTCCTAGTGTTTTCCTGTGTTTTTTCTCCTTGATCTCTGATCTCCTCTCTTACATAAACATGCTTGGAAAGTGGTAAAAATGTTGTGTGTTGGGTGATAAAGCAACATACAAATTTTTCATGCCCTTGTATGCACAAGGGGGAAAAAAATAAAGCCTCCTCTTCCAATAAACATCAAAGCACAGTCAGTTAGCTTATAAAGACTAAATGACTAAAATTTGTTTTTCCAGACTAAAGGTACGGTAATGTATATGATGGGAGGATATACTTTCTAGCTATATAAAATTCTTTGGTAAAAGAGATAAAGTGCATATGAAGACCAAAATTTCCTTTTCTTATGCTGCACCGCTGTGTAGTGAGGAGGTTGCTTCATCCAACCACATCTGTTTCTGCCTAGATTTCTTACTGGTCTTACCATCCCAAGTTTTAAATATCTATTTCTCCCTTGTGTTCACAGTAGCATCTATATTTTGAACAAATGCAGGCCTTTGCCCTTCCCACTACTTTCTGATATGAAGCATGGCTTTTATTTACCTAACATGAATACCTTGCTGAATTTTACTGCTGCTTTTTCTTCTATTTACCAGCATTTAGCTCTGATGTGTGGGCATTAATTTGGTTAGATTCTTGTTGCTAGGAGTTACTAGAGTTTGATGTTCTCCTACACAGATTATCCTGAGATAGAGGAACGTACTGTTAAACTTTTTAAGGAATAACTGGAAACTGAAGAATTATTTATTCTGAAGAGTATGCTCAGTCTTAAATAATACTATGGGATATTTGCTTAGGCTCGGAACTTTAAAAGCAACTTGCATACTTACAAACATGTGTATGCTAAAATACAAAGTTTGCGCTTAGTTTAACTGGACTCCATGCATCTATTTTTGAAATCTGTATATTTAGAAACATGACTCCTGCTTACTGAGGGTCTGAGTCTTATGATCTGAGGGTAGTCATGCACGGATACTTGCTATGCTAGCTGAGAAGGGCTTTGGATTGTCTGGCTTTTTAAGATGAGTTTCTCCTCTCAATTTTTTTGATTTCTCATAGCATCCTATCTGGTCTGGATGTGATACTAGAGCTGAACAAATAGGTGTAGCTTTTTCAGTAGTTTTTAGCTATTTTATATGCAGCAAGCAAACTAAACTACTGTCAAACTTCAAAAGGAGATTAGATAAAAGCTTTGCTACCATGCGTGTCAGTTCAGGAAGAGAAGAGTCTACTTCCTTTTTCCTTTTGAGCTTTAAGCCTGCTCATGTTAGCTATTTATTTTCTGGAAGGTGATGGATTTTATTTTACCTTCTCACCTATTTGAAGCTTCAGTTACTGTACTCTCTAAGAAGAATAAGATAAAAGGCATTGGTATAAATCTAAAAGCTTTAAGGAATTCAATTATGGGTGTAATAAAGGGAATATTAATATTACACACACTTTTCTGAGTCACTCCAGAAGTGAGGAGTTTCTCAGTATGTTTTGAGTATTTCTGGGCATATTCTATTGTTTAGTGCTTTTTGGATGTTTCTCTTCTGAACGTTAGTCGCATCAAACCTAATTAGATGCGTCTTAATTGAAAATGTAAAAGCATTGTTTAAAAGCCCGTTGTCTGAGGCATGTCTGGAGCAGGAGATGTCCCAACAGAAAAATCTCTTGCTGTTAGGCAGGCTCCATGGGAGACCTGGGTTCATGGAAAGGAATAGCAAAATATGTCTTTATGCACACTTGCAAAACATTCAATGACATGCTTATTTCTGTTGACAGTTCTGCACTGTGTGTGTTGTAGTATTTTTTTTTAAGCATGTTCCCAAATACTTTCACATTTCTTTGGGGAATTTAAAGTTTTTATATTTGAAATGCTTAGTTTGGAGAATGGGAGGGAATACTACCAGAGTAGACTGATAGGAAAAGCCTGTTGACATGCCTGTTTACAAAGACATGATATTAATCAATGACTTTGTTTTCTGTAGGACTTCTGCTTTGATGTCGTGGGTGTATTACCTGTAAATGTCTATTTAAAGAATGCTCAGAAATATTGAGTGTGAGTAGAAAGGGCAGTGTACCCTTGTGAACTCATGTCATAAAGCCAAAGTTGTGGTATGCCTCTGCTGCCCCTAAAGATGAAGATGATTAAAGATTTAATCAACCGGTGACTTAAATTTGCCTAATATGCTTTTTTTCACCAGAATGAAATCCTGCCTTCATAAATTATAATGTATGAGCTAATTGTTGACAGACCTTTCTCTTTGTTTATTTTGATTTGTCTTTATTCAGTAATTATTTCTTCAGTGTTACTTTGTAGTTAAATACAAAGAGTTCTAGAAGGGAAAGTTGAATAGAGAAATTTCTTTTGATACTTGTACAAAACTGGACATTGCCTTAGATGTTTCTCTTTGATTACCAGTAATAGGATAAATACTTCATGGACTTCGTTGCTCAGTACAATTTTAACATTTAGTGTAGTAAACATGTAATTATTCCTAGCTCCTACAGTATTCAAACATGAATTTTAATGTTACCAAATTGAAGTTGCAAATGAAAATATTGTCATAGGGAAATACAAAACTTGTTTTGGCCTTACTTTTTGCAAAGTACATTACCAGAAGAGCCCCACTTCATTACTAGTTCACTGTCCTGCCAGAGTCATCAATGTGATTAGTTATGCTCCCAAGGGAAAGGGAACTAGCTTGCATCTAAGATGGGCTGGCTGCAGTCTGTCAAATTTCAAAATTCAAACCTGAAAAAAAAAAAAAAATTGTTCTTTTCTTTGAAAAATCAAGACATAGCAAGCACATATTAGAAATGAAATTGTAGGTTCTGCTAACAAAATACATGTACAAGTTCAATAAAACTCAGCTCTTTCTGGAACATTTAATAGTGGCTGAAGCACAAAAACACAAAAATGTCAAGTTATAATTATCACATTACACTAATTGTATGGTAATCAAGTAGATAACATCTGATAGTAATACAGAAATTTTATCTACATATTACTGAAGGGTTAATCTATATATGTTAGCTGGTGGACTAAAATATATTAAATCTAAGCTCTATAAAGAGAGAAGTGTGTAGAACAGATCATTTTGTGTATGTTCTGTGAAATAAAAATTTCATTGGATCTCTTACTGATTTCATAATGTGAAAGAGTGGGAGTAGAATGGTAAGTGGGGCACAAAATTTGAGGATCTTACTGTCCAGGCAGTGTTTGTTAATCTGACAACCTATGACTAAAAATTTAGAATATATATGAGAAACTAAGGCATTTTTGTATTCATAGTTTACCCTTTACTCCCTCTGTTAATTTCCCTCTTTGTGGTAAGTACAGCTGACTTAAAGCAAACCAAAAGAATATGCCTAATCTATCTTTTGTTTTCAGCAACATTCAGGAAGAGAAAATCAGGCAAGTCTGTCTCTTCTGGTCTTCTAGCTGTTGAAGAGTTGTGTGTGCATAAAATTGGTTGTCAGCCTGCAGCATACAGTACATGCGATAGAATCAGTCATTTAAATAATCTGTCCTCATTGTGATTCTGCAAGACTTATAACCTCCACTTTATACTACAAAGGGTAACCCTCCTTAGGATTCTGTCACATGGATGCTTTCCAAGTGAGAATCTCTTTTACAAGAGTTTGGTGTAGTTTCTGAAGAATATTGTGCTAGCCTCTGATCCAAAATATATTCAGCGAGTGATGTTTGAATATATGAATAATATCTGAAGCTGAGAAAATGCAAAATAGTCTTGCTCCTGTGCAGTGATTTTTTTAGCTGAGCTGAAATCTGGAAGCCAAGTCTACTACTCTTAATCATAAAGTTTGCAAGTATTGCATGATACAGGGTAAGAAGGAGAGAACATCCCTAACTCATGGAGCTGAAGAAAACTTCTATAAGCAGCTTGATGGAAAATTTGGCACTAATATCTGTAAACCTTTAGAGCAGGTACCTGATAATATTTCTTCATTTCATCAGTAAATCTAGGAAAGACTTTTAATCAAGACTTTGGTGTCAGTGCAATTTTGACACTGGGAAATTTGAGACCGAAGGACTTAAATGTGTGTGGGCTTCTTGCCTCTACTCCTACTTTTAGGGTGGCAGTCAGCAAGACAGTGCAACACAGTTTTATGGAATATTAGTGTAGTTTTGCCTTATCTTTCAGGTAGCCTTGGTTTCCTCTCTAAAGATTAAGGAGCTGTCTACCCCAGCAGCTTTCAAGAAAAAATACTATGTTGCTGTTTATTCTTCTTGAAAATGCGAATAAACAGAAAAAATATCATTCTGCGAAACTTACCTGAACAATAGAAGTCAAAACTTTAATAGGCCAGTGCTCCTCTGAAATCTCAGTCTCATAATATCCACTTAAGGTATAAGGGTTTTGTGTAGCACATCATTTGATTATTAAACAGGGTAGGGAATGAATATATGTAAGGAAGTCATATTTTGTATTATTTTGGGATCATCTTTTCAAAGGAAGTTGCTTTTGTTCACTTTTGCACTCTACCTACCCTTGAAAACTGATGTAGAAATAATAGATTTTATGTTCAAGAAAAGTATGGGGTTTCCAACTTAAATATAAATATTCTGAGTTGGTTTGCAGGTTGACCAAGTTCTAACATCTGCCCTTTTCATATGACTTATATTCTTTGAGCTCTTAATTCAAAATAATCAATTATTTGCATTAGTCTAGGAATGCAAGATATTTGAGAAAACATTGGTAAAACCAATGAATAACTCAACCTTGGTGGTATTCTCTTATTCTGCATGTAAGGGGTACTTTTAGACAATGAGTCATAAAAACAGTAGCACAGAGGAAGCATTTCTACTCAGGTTTATTAAATCTATAGATTGCTGGCAAATGTGTTTGTAGGGGTCTTTCTGTAGTACTTGAAGGGTGATTCAAGGATCATGAGGTAAAGCCTTATCTTCTCTACCTTTATTCTCTAAAGAATTGTTAGGACAATGATCGAAAAGCTGCTTTTTACACTTTCTGAAAATGGTTGAGAAGATGATGGTATGAAATGGAAAACAGCATAAAGATTTTGGGTTGTTTATGAGAAGCAGCTGCAAGCCTCAGGTTATACAAACCAAGAAATCCAGAAAACATCAGTGACCAACTCACAGCTGAAAGATGCAGAGGTTATGAGAGGGAAAGTAAGCTAGAAGGAGCTTGGGTGGGAATTCAAAGTAAAGGGGCGATGGTGAAGGGATGTGGGTGCTGTAGCAGAGAGCAGCTGGAGCACCAGAGGGGGTTAGCAGGGGATGCTGCAAGAGCGACAGCAGCAGGGGAAGCCATGGGATATGGAAAAATGCCAGGAGTCAAGCTGGATGTGTGACTTGAGATGTATCTGCAGAGAAGGGGAAGAATAGCACGTAAAATCAGTTCTGCAAATAGATGCTTGCTCTGCATCCATTTTCTGGTCACATAGTTCTTAAAATTTCATTCTGCTTACCAGCCTACCAATGACTATGTTTTTAAGGCAAATGGACATTAGAACTCAATTTCAAAAGTTTTGTTTCAGACATCTTTTGAATGTAGTGTCAGCAACACGACTGCAAACAGAGAAACATTAATCTTGGTAAGTCTTGACCTGCACCTCTACCCTGCTTTACTAGGTGCTTCTCATGTTTTGCTGTATCAGGGATGTTAATGTGCAAGAAGACTAAATTTCATAAACTGAAGTTCTGTGGCTAGTCTGGAATAATTCCTTCTTGGATTATGGTGCCAGTTTGCATATTGCATAGTACCCATACCTCCATCCACAGAAACTAGCTCTCCTTAAGTGGTTGGTTTATGTGTCTTTTTAAAAGCAGAAAATACAGTAGTTTTGTTAATGCCTATGTTCTTTGGTCTTATACTTTTTGTAGCATGAGATTAGTGAATAAAAATGGTACAACAGCGGTATTATTAGAGACACTAGAGAGCTGCTTTTTCACTTGAGCCTTCTTGAATGGAATGTAGAGTTCCTGAATAGGATAAACAATGAATGTAAAAATAATTTGCCACAATATAGAAAGGTATTAATAGAATCATAGAATGCCTAAGGTTGGAAGGGACCTCTAGAGGTCATCTAGTCCAACCCCCCTGCACACGCAGGGCCACCTAGAGTACGTGGCACAGGGCTGCATGCAAGCGGGTCTTGAAGATCTCCAGAGAAGGAGACTCTACAACCTCTCTGGGCAGCCAGTTACAGGGCTCTGTCACCCTCAAATATATTCTTTAATATATTTTGACTTCAGCATAGATTTTAGTGAAGCTAACTTAACGTTCTTGGAAATTAGTTTCAAGTGCAGCGTATAAGTAATGTTTATGTCGAGGAAATCTTTTCCTTCTGGTAGATATGAAATGACTATTTGAAGTATTTACATCAGACTTGAATTTTTGGTGTGACCAGTATAGTATGTCTGAGTTGTATGGTTGGGTATTTCATTCTATCTTGCCTAGTTAGGCATTCCTATAAGTTATAATGTACTGTATGCAGAAACTATAGCATGTCCTCATCCCTAGAATCGCTTTATAAAATCAGATGCATGAATGGGGGCAACGCTGCTGTGCTTTCCACCAGTGGGCAGCAGTGAGCTGCGGCTGCTTTGACGGTGCCAGGACTTTCTCTGGGTTCTTGGGCTCCGTTGTGTTTCCGTAGCTTGCTCTCTGAGCTGGAGCCTCCTTGGACTTCCATTAGAACCCTTCGATGCTCTACCATAAGTTCATTAAACACGAATTTGAATGAATTGGGTGTATCTTAACTTCTTATGAGAACCTTCCAAATAACTTTTGCTGTAATACTTAATTCTTGGAGACTACCATAATCAGACTTCAGTTCTAATAAAAACACTAGGTGCAACTCAATAATTTTTTCCTTTCGTAGTTGAGGACTTGTGATATATCTACTGAGAAAAATGAAGGGACCATTTCTAAATATCCCTAGCTGAAATTCTGTAGATTCTGTTCTGCAGGAGAACCAAACTGATCAGCAGGCCAGATTAAAAGCAATTTGTTATTTTTTTTTTAACTTATTCAATGTACATTACAGGTTCCATATCTGTATGTGGGTTCTACCTATTATAAATCATAAAAGATATAAATGAGGGGAAAAGGAGCTTGAAAAGTTTGTGTTCTTTGTGATATCATGATATATTTTATATGTCCATTACTAATTTGGTTCATATGTCCATTACTAATTTGGCCTGTAATATGTAAAGCAATGGGCATATGTAAAAGCACTACACAAGAATGTGTCCTGTAATAAAAATACCTGGTATTTTAGATTGAGGATGCTGGTGTTCTGCTTGTTCTGAGTTATTGTCTTTTATGTACCATCTGAAAGTCATGTTGCAGAACTGAGCACAGATTAAAGACTGTGGTAGAAAACGGATCATAGTATAACAAAGTGAAATGAATATTAGAGCTTAGTGTGTTCCTTACCTCCCACCCCTTGGAAATGTATTCTGAAAGGAAATGAAGTAAGATTAGGAATCTAGATTCAGGTTTCACAATTACGTGAACATTTTCTGTTTTTTCAAGTTTGGCTGTGTTAATGTCTTTCACTGAATATTTTCTCTTTTGGAAAACAATAAGATTTCAAAAATAAACATACTTTTCTCCCTGGCATAGTGTTTTTTGTTTGTTTTTGTTTTTCCTAAAGTCATGGTCAGACTAATTTAAAAGATTGAGAGACAGAAGAGGCTTTTTATATATAGACTCTTTAAACGTTTAAAATTTCAAAGTAACTAGTTTTTATTGTTGTTAAAAATGACTTTACCACAAACTTTTTAAGGAAGTAAAATAAAACACTACTTTTTCACCCCCTCACCAGAACTGTATTATGCAAAGATCAAAAAGTGAGATGCATAAATGCTGGTTAGTCATCTTTACTAAAATGAACAGTAATTGTTATGCACACATGTCTTTCTAATGCTTGTCTTGATCTAACTTAAAATGGTCTAGTACTTTAAATACCTGCTGTGAATAAGCTTACATAGCCCAATTACCCAAGAAATTGTCCTTATTATCTGTCTCTAATGTTTTCCGAGTTAAGTCTTCTGAGGTTTTTTTTTTAACCTTGATGATATTAAAACCTTTTAAACTGTATGAAATTGGAGGAGTGAATGATACTACTGGATGTAGAAGTTTTCCAGTGAAGATTATTGTTAGACCTTAAAACTTTTCTAACCCTGAATTACGTGACCTATATATCTCAGGCTGTAGCTTGGACAACAGCATTCTCTTCACTAAATTTAAGATGGGAAGAAATTCATAAGTGCTCTTGGATGACTATAAGCTTATTCTTTAAAGGAAAAAAAAATAAATCTTTATCCAGCTATTCTCAAAAAATGTGTAGTAAGATGGATTCTTCTCAGATCCAGTTTTTGCTATGCAGGGTACGACAAATGGAGAAGGCCAACAGCCTCCTGGCTTGCATCAGGAACGGTGTAGCCAGCAGCACCAAGGAAGTGCTCATTGCTCTGTGAGGTAGCACCTCAAATACTTTAAGCTTTGGGCTCCTCACTACAAGAAAGACATGGAGATGCTGGAGTGTATCCAATGAAGCTAGTGAAGGGGCTGGAGCACAGACTTTGTGAGGGAGCTGGGAACTCTAGCTGAGGGAGCTGAAGTTATTTAGTCTAGAGAAGAGGAGGCTCGAGGGAGACCTTATTGCTCTCTACAACTGCCCGAAAGGAGATTGTAGTGCAGTGGGCGTCAATCTCTTCTGTAAAAACAGGACAAGAGGAAATGGCCTCAAGTTGCACCAGGGGACACTCAGGTCAGACATTAGGAAGAATTTCTACAGGGAAAAGTAGTCAAGCACTGGAAGAGGCTGTCCAGGAAAGTGGTGGAGTCTGACAGTGTTCAAGAAACCTGTAGATGAGGTGTTTAGGGACATGATTTAGCAGGTATGGTATTGAATGTTTTACAGTTGGACTCTGATCTTGAAGGGCTTTTCCAACCATAATAATTCTGTGATTCTATGAAAGATGTTGCTTGAAAATACAGAAAACATAAAGAAAATATTGGGGCCTGTATTCTATGGAAAAATAAGTCACAGAAGAGCAGATGGGAGAAATTGGTTTAGGGATGCAGCTGGGCCTGAATGGGCTCAAACTTAGCGCAGTGTGATGCTGATGAGTGTGTTGGCTAGTATGACCTGGAGAGAAGCAAGAGACCTGCACTAAGCCTGGCATGCCTTGGTGGTCAGAGCCTTGGGGAGCAGTGAAAGCCATCTTCCTCCACAGCCTCTGAAACTCGTGTGCAATTGCAGAGAGAAATCTGGATGCTTCAGACCACATCAGAGCTTCAGTCATCCATAATAAGCACCATCACAGGCTCCTATGCACTCACTCATATCTTTAGAGTATTTGGGAGCTCATTGAAGCTTGATTTTTTTTTTCCCCCCTTTTTCTTTTTTTTTTTTTTTCTCTTCTCTCCCAAAGAATGTAGCAGTTTCTTTCTGAAGCCAAGTTATCTGTGAAAAACAAGAAGCTATTTAACATAGGACCTGCCTACAGCAAATAATTCTTATATGTGTTTCTCCATTTAATGGATAAACTTGCTTGACTTTTCATATTAAAATATACATATATGTTCATGGAGTCTGTTCATGTCTCCTCTCCCCGGATCAAATCTAACCTAATTAGCACATCACTTTTCTGTTGTGCACTATTTCTCTTAGACTGCTATAGCTTATTATCTTTGGCTTTTAAAGTAAATAGCTTGCAGCTTTTCTTTAAAACCAAACACCACAAACAAATATTGTTGTTAATTGTGCCATACATTTCTCCTCATGTTATTATGAGGTAAAAAATATTCAGGTCATCGTAGGTAACAAGTGTTTCTCAATATCATTTCAAGTGGAAATAATGCTTTAAAATAGGCTGATGTGATAAAAGGGGGGTTTCCTATCATATCACAGCAGCTGTTTCCTTTTTGTTTCCTTTACATTCCCTTATGTGACATGCTGCTGAATCTTCTGATGTGGTAGATCAACCCAGCACCATCATGAAACTGTTCTGAAAGGTCTGGGAAAGATGAAGTGACAGTAGTACTTCATACTCCTGACCTGAGGTGTGGTAATGAGTTCACACTCAGTATTTAAACTTGGTTAGCCTTTATAAGGTCAAATATGTCATTTTTTTCACTATCTACCACCCTGGCAAACTTGTTTTTTTAGCTGTTAATCCACGTATGGCATTAAGTAAGTAGACCTCTGTTACAATAGCATGTGGAGGGAAATCATTTTAGTTCTTCCCCCACTCCCCTCATCTGAAATTGAGAGAGAGGAGTTTTCTTGCACTATGATTAGGACAACTGACCAATAGCTGAAGGACAAAAGCTTTGAGCTTTCAGTACAGATGACAGATAGTGGGTATAGGAATAGCTGTACTGAGTAAAAGCTAGTGTTACATGGGAGTATTCTTGCTATGCACAGGTAGATACTGTCATTTTTAAAGGATTGATCTTCCAACCAAAATAGCTATATGGCTGTAATTAACTGTTGTAATTGGCTTACTTGTTCAGAAAAACATTTAAAAGGAATGTTGCTGGAGAATTATTCTTCACTGTTTTCCTCCCCTCTTTTATTTTGTAGTCCAGATAAGTGTTTACTTTAGGCTTTATGAAGTGTTGTTGGCAGAAATTCTACCACAACTAGAAAGTTGTACGCTTGTTTTCTGGTGCACTCTCACAATACTGAAGGAATCAATTGAAAGGAAATCTGCCACTGTTCATTTATTTATTTTTCATGGTAGCTGCTGTCTCCTTATCCCAATGTAGTATCCTGCTACTTTGGATTGTTGTACTGAGAAAGCTTTAAAAGGATTTTTTTTTTTTTTGAACACTAAAAAGTCCAATTTATATGTTCAGATCTTTAAAGAGTTTCACAGGTCACTGATTATTTGAAAATAGTGGTTGCCTAAGATACATCTGTAGAAAAATATTGAAAAATATTGATTTTTTTTCACCTACTAAGTTTTTTTTTTTTTTTTTTAAACAGAAATAGAAAATTTCTAGTCAAGAAATCAGGAGGGTGATATGCAACTTTGAATTAAAGCAATTTATATCTGCTAATGAGACACTGAGGGTTTTTTTGTTTGTTTGTTTGTTTTTTTTTTTTGTTATAAAGTACCAACTTTTACTCCTTATGATTTGCAGGAATTTGGAATGTGAGATGTCTCTCCATTTCTCTATTTAAACCTATGGAGAACCTGGGTACATGGAGGTACTTTTCACGTGCACCAGAAATGGCTTGTTACTACGGTCACCTCTTAAAACGCAGGAGAAGCTTTCCTGATGCTAATGGGAATAACGTGTGGCATAGAAAATCATTAGGGAGAGAGGGAAGAGGAGCCTGTGCTTGTGCTTTCCTGCTGTGCTAAGATATAGAGCTGGTGAAGTGTGTCATGGGAAGGGATTCTGAGGAAGATGATACTTCCTCTCATGTGAAAGGTAGAGCAGCTCTGCACTGTATTCCAAGGGGATTTTAATACTGCCCTATCTTGAATCATTCTTCTAAGTCTAAGTATGGTCCCAGTGACTTGGTGGTGTGATACTGGGAGTAGTTTGGCCTGTTCCTGGTTACAAGAATATCTGCTTTTTGACCTTCTTTTGACAGCTTTGAAGATGAGGTCTACTTGAAACTCATTTGGGTGCTGCTAAAGAGATGGGGAGCTTATTGGGTAGCCATGAGCATTCAGGTTGCCAGAATTTTTGAGTGAGAACTGCAAAATGTATTATTTCTGAACTATTTATTTGTCAGACTTGGAAAAAAAAAAAAAGGAAATAAGCATTTATTTCCAACTTTCAAAATAAATGGGTCCTCATGGGTCTGTACAAAAATGACACAAAATGAAACAAAAGCTATCAAATCTATTTAAACCAAGGTTAAATCAGAAAGGCTTCTCTTAAATTGAGCTAACCTCTAATAGGTTTTCATTGATAAAGCTCTAGTAGACTTGCCTCTGCTTCACACTGCAGAGACCACCTGGCCTTATGAAGCGCACTGAATTTTATAGATGACTTTCTTTTTCCAAAGTCTTCTGATTTCCTCTCTATATTTCCTGCTTCTAGTGTCCCCTCTGCTATTACGGTAGCATTGCACAGTGTGCCACTAAATCTCCGCTGGGAGGAATCTTTCTCTGTTCTCCATGGCTCAGGTGGGTGACGCAAAGGGTATGTGGGTAAATACATGTCTCTTGCCTGCAGACTAAAGGTGATATACTCTGCCGAGGAAAGCTTGCTAATAATTAGAGAATTCTGTCATCTGTTTTTCCAGCTGCAACAAATTTGGTAAAATTATATGGTGCTTGAAGTGCAGAAAACAGATTTGTTCTAGCTGTAAAGATGTTTGTATCAGCTAATTTTGTGGCTGTGCATGGAATACATAATATCTTTAAGAGAGGAAAGGGGTTAAGTGTGTGAAAATATAGCTCTGCCACTATATAGTTGGTAATATTGATGATGGTACTTAGTTCTGCTCGAGGAAAATGTAATGCCTTCTGTGCAGCTATTAAAGAAAAATATTGTTCCTTTCACTCTTCAAGAGCTTGATCTTACTGTACTTCAACCAAAATTAGTATTACAGTCCTTAGCAGTCTTGTCTAGGTAGACAGCAGAAATAACTCTAAAGGCAATTGGTTAAATAGCATGAATCTAAACTTCGGGACATAGTGCAAGCATAGGAAAGCAGAATATTCAATGCAATATTAATATAACTTTAAACTAGTAGTTTGCTTTAAAAACTAGTAGCTTTTAAAAAAAACTCTGTGAAAATGCAGGTATCATTGTTTCAAGCCAATTTTAGGTGGTTAGAGTGCTGCTTCTGGTTCACACACACGCTCGCTTCTTTTCCTAATTTTGGTTAGCTTGCTGTTGCTGTCTCCTTAGTGATGAAGCTATTAAAGCCTTACTGGGAAACTGCATGTTTCCTTCTAGACCTAGTGACACCAACATTTACTAATGAGAGGTTGATATTAGAACAAAATCTTCTTTCTATTCTTTAAAACAGTCTCATCTCAGCAGCCTAAAATTTCAAATTACAACTCTGAAGAAAAATATGGTTTTCTGAGAAAGCTGCTGGAGATGTAACTGAAGAAGAAGAAGGCCAACTTCTGATCTTTCCAAAGTTGTGTGCTGTTTCTGTTTTTGAGAAAAGCAGTATTCTGAAAATGGAAACTTGGACAAATTTTGTAAAAAGTAGTTTCTATTACTAATATCAAAAACTAAAGTGCACTTAATAGATATATCTAATGTTTCTACTAGATGTTTCTTTCTTTCATTACTTCCCTGTAAACAGAGTTCCTGTTTACAGTCTATCAGAATGTGTAAAAGATCAAAAGCAAAATACGAATCTCTGTCTGGAGAAAAGTTGCTGTTCTGAAAAATTTAAAATAATGAGGAGCACTCATTATGTGCAAACATGGCATGAGTGGTAAGCTTTGTATTTCTTTGTATTTGTAATGCTTTGTAGGGTACAAGCTGGACAGAAATAAATCAAGTGACTTGTCTTTTGTATGGGAAATTATACAGAATAATGTGAACTCTCTATTCATTTCTGAGTACTTCTAAGCTCTGGTATTAGTTAAATATCTTATACAGATTTTATTTTTTGTTATTGCTTATTCAGGATCTGCGCCTGTACAACAAAACTACTATACTCTGTGCTTGTAGAAATTAACACACATTCTTATCTTGGCAGACTTTAAAGGTACATATCGCTAGGTGCTGCAGTATTTCTTAACTTAGTAGAATCTTGACTCCTTACTACTTTTGTTCAGGTGTTAAAGGCAAAGTGTTTGGGGCTGAGGTTGACTTGCTGAGTATGTTCGCAAACTTTTGCGATTTCTGATCTGCCTTTTTTTGTCCAGCATTTGGTGAACAAAAAGAAACTCATTAGAGCCTGAATCTGTATTTCCTGTTATTTTATTTTTTTAAAGTCCATGTAATATTTGCAAATCATTTGGTACTATGTATAATAAAGTAATATTTTTACTTCCGATTAAACAGTTTATAAGGCATTCATGTTATTAAGGATCTATTCTTACAAATAGCAATATTACAATTACAATAAACCCCTTTCTGATGTCCACTCTTTGCTCTTGCTTTGGGCAAAGTCAGCTTACTTCACCAAATAAACCTCCTGTTTTTTGACAGTAGAGTCAACAATGACTGAACTACTGAACCTATTTGGTTAAATCCCCTGTGGTTCGTTTGTAGATAAAAATGTCTTAAGGGATTTTTACAGAATTTGACTTTGCTTTTCCAGGATCTCCCAAAAGAGTTAAAATGAAGATCTGCCTGTGTGCTTACAAAATCACAGGCAAGTGTGAAAAGCATGTGCTGGAAGTTTGTTCTTGTCCATGTATGCCATGCTATTTTCATAGATCCAGATTAAAAAATAATCTTCTCTGATTTGGCAAGTGCAGATCAACCTTCATTATGTACTATAATTTCTATGTCATTGGGATGACAAAGCTTTTCAATTATCATTTGACTAATTCTCTTAACTAGTGCAAAAATAAAAGAGTTAGAAGAGTTTAGAAGATAGTTTTTGTCCTTATGTTTTATTCAACAAATTATAGTACTATATCTTATTACTTTGCTTTATTCATCTACAGGTATCTTCTAAGGCTTACACGAAACAAAATGATCAAAGTTTTTTGAGAATCTTAGTGGACCGTGGCAGGTTCTGTAGCAATGGTATTCTATTATCATGTAGATATTCATTCTCCTTTCAAAGTCTGAAAGAAAAAAATGAAAATCTGTGGACATTTGTTTCCATTTCTCATCTTTTAGATCAAAGTGTCTTCCTTGTGGAAGCACTTTTTTTTTTTTTTAATGAGTGCATTAACATATTGGACTTTATATATTCATCTTGAGATACTCTATGGCTTTCCAACAGTTATTTTTCAACACTGTTCCCAGGAAGCCTAAGCAGAATAATGGCATCTCACAGAGTCTCGCAGAAGGTTAAGTACAATGTAAAGCACTTATTTGTGGTCTTTTCTGATCTGTTTATTTCAAATGATCTCATTTAATGGAACAAGTATTTATGTGTTTAATTTTAGAACATGCAAGTGTTTAAATAATTGACCAGATAATAAGAAACACTTGAGTAGTTAGAATTTTTCAAGTTATTTTTACTGTAGGAGTAAAATAAATGTTTTGTGTAATCATTAAATTTCTCCTCTGTTTCTGTGATGTTATATTCAAATTGTATTGTCATTTACCCCTCATGTTCAGATGTGTGAAGTGTGATCTGGGAGAAAATAAGCATCTTCATCCTGACATTACTGACCAGTGTGAATGACTTTTAGGTGCTGCTCAAACACAACAGGGTGAAGTATTCTTACCTACAGCTGTTTGCAGGAAAGGGGCTGTAGCTAGTAATTATGTTTATATCACTGAATGTGCTTAACAGACTTGCTTAGCTAATACACAAGGCTTAATACTGAAACTGTAGTAGTTGCCAATCTCTGAAAATGATTATTTAAGAAATTATGCTTTTATTAGGGAAGCATATCTAAGATGGGAATTGGTGGATGATGCTGTGTGGGGGGCTCTTGTATAACTGTTTATGTGTATAGCTCCAACCTGAGTTACAGAGATGCCCTTTGGATAGCTCTGTAGTGAAATCTCTGCAGTTTTTATTGACTTCCCTCCCTATTTCCAATTCTTATCTCTGCAGACCAGCTAAGTGTCAGGAAAAAGGATATAGACGCAGTGTTGTGTAATAGAGAGGACATAAATGACATGCTGACACATAAACTTTCTTTATAACACCACCACCTCTGTGAAAGTGCTCAGTAGTTCCCTTTCTGATGCTGTGTCCCCTCTGTTTTGGTCACAAGTCTAATTTGTCTGCTAGCACAGAAAGGGAAAATACTCATTGTCTACAGAAAAAAAAAATGATTTTGAGCTACATATCTATCCTATATGTGATGGTGACATACCATGGTGTCATAATCTATTAATGTTTGCTCAAGTTTAATCTTAAGAGTGACTACAAGTTTGCTAGTGTGATGGAAGCAGGATGTTCTTAAAGGTCTTTTTCCAACCATAATGATTGTATGAGTCTCTACTGTAAGATGGCTATAAACAAAAAAGAGCACTATAATAGAGACTTGTGTCAAGAACACATTTTTTGTTTTTTTGCTGCATACAAATTTTTTCTTAGACAAAAAGGGGAAAGATTTAGGTACATGTCATTTAACGATAAAATAGTTGCTATTTTTCCCTTCTCTCTCTACAAATCTAAGGTACTAAAGGTTGCACTAGTGGAAATCAGTTCAGATGGGCTGCAACCAGAAGACCAGCAGTGATTCTCAGGTTTTAAAAGTTGCGGAAGGAGCTACAGACTTGAGAAAAATGACAGTGTTTTTAGATGCCTTCCTAATTAAAATCTGAGAAGTTTAGAGAGAGAAAGATACTTTCATAATGTTCTACTAATTCTGAATTTGATGACAGAGGCCTCCTTTACTGTACATATGCAAGGAATATCCTGTATGGCATAGGCTTTCTATCTTAAAACGGTCCATTATTTAAACTACCTTCAGTCTGCATTCATTTGTGTTGCTGTCAAGTGTAATGTATTTTGCTTGGACAAGTGAATACCAGTTGAATGTTTAATTTTCTGTTAAGGTTGATTCATGATAAGAATGTGAAGTGAGCCTTACAATTTTCAATTATTGCCATCAGTTAAATGAACTGACACTTTGTTACTAGAGTAAAATTAATGCTGTAATAATGTGATTGATAAATAGTTATGTTCTGCTAGGAACTTATGATTTAAAATCTTTGTAAGTTTTTTAGTATCA
>JAWLRI010001006.1:1627298-1673873 GCA_034781795.1 Crypturellus tataupa
GTAATAATGTGATTGATAAATAGTTATGTTCTGCTAGGAACTTATGATTTAAAATCTTTGTAAGTTTTTTAGTATCATAGTTACATTATCTGGAATATAATTTTGTATGTCTGGAGAAAGTCTGTTTGTATGTCTGGAGAAACAGGCTGTAATGTTTAGCTGTGGTTATTAAAAAAGTATCAGGATGATATCAGCATATAAAAAAATAAACTATTTAAAAAACTGATAACAAATATTTAATAATTACCAGTTGTCTGTTGCTTAGAAAGAGTTTTTGAACAGTTCACTAAGGCACTTCTGATTTTTAAAAGCAAAATCCATGATAGAGTCCAGCCTCAAGATGAAGCTTTCATTTTGTATGCATAGGGGTCTGCTTGGGCCAAGTTTTCTTAAATGGAGGAGGAAAAATCTTAGTATCTTGCAATACATGTGAAGAAGAAAGAAGAAAATTGAGATGAGAAAGGAGGAAAAACTAAGTTTCCTGGAGAAGGTAAGGACCTTCCTTTGGAAGAATAGAGAGAATAGAATTTGGAATTAAATATAGGTTTATAGGTTCCTTGTCTTGAAATCTGGCAGTTGTGGTGGGCTAGTGCTAATCCTGGCTGTTGTTTATAATGAAATAAATCTAAAGAGAATCATAATTTTAAAGGTAAAATTTAACCTTAACCCTTGCTAGTTGGACTTATTTTATCTGAGAAGGTGATATAGACCTATTATTACCTGGAGCTGACTGTGAGCCCACTGCTGCTGGTGTCAGGATGTGATTTTTGGGGGCATTTGCGGTGAGCTGGCTCTATGGGCTCGTGGTTACCACTTCTTGGTGTGGATTGCACCCCCCAAAACACAGTGAGTTTGTGTACCTGTGCCAATAAGTTATGCAAAGAGACAAGGGAAAAGAGGAATTTAGTAGAGGTTATTCCTGCACTAGGGCAGCCACATCAAAATAGTGACAGTGATTTAAAAAATTACTGAAGATTAGTTGCACTCATGTTTTTTAGACTGAAGTAAATACAAAATAGCAGCTCCTGCCACCCTACCCTAACTCCCCACCAATCAGCGCTGTAGCATGAATGTGCCTCTGCCTACATGGTAACATCATCTGGGGCTAAGGGCATAAAACCTGCTGGAGAGACTAGTGAGGCGCTTGGCTCCTTATTATCACAGTGGTTCTCTGAAGTATAGATATTAATCATTATTTCTTGTGGAATAATGCAAAAGTGAAAGAAGAAAGCAGCCCTGGGAATATTTCCTCATTAGTTTCCCGTTTTCTTGCAGATAAAATATAGGGGTGCTATATTTTGTCTTGGGGTACTCCAATATCAAACTGAATCTGCATAACTTCCTATACAGTTAGATGCCACAAGTTGGTACTCTGTACTCCTTTGGGGATACAGCTGCAACCCAAATAGCCTGGCGTTCACCTCGCTTACTATGAGAATCATTAGTTTGTGATTCAGACTTTTGTCTTAATACAGCTTGAAAACATTTGAATACTGTCATATGTTTTGTCAGTTCAGCAGTAATAAGTTTGTCAATTAATGTGCTTTCTTATTCCTAAATAATAATTTGAATGCAAATTCTGTCTCGAACATGATTGATTGTTAACAAATTGCTACTCTGTTCTGCTCTGCATGCCAATCTTATTTCAAAATCTCTACTGGGAAAATGTAAATATCTTCTCTGGAAAAATGTTTACCTGTGTATCTTGCTATGTTTGAATAGGGAAAGATAAAGGGTTTGAAGTGTTTTATTACTGTCTTTGCTGTTAGTGATTCTCAGGAGTTTTGCCAGTACTGCCTTCCTCTCCCTATCAAAACTGGAGAGTCGAACCCACCCTGCTTCTCTAGCGCTCTCATTTGCTATAGAAATTGAGAAAATTTTCATCTTTTCAAAGTTTTGTTTGGCCAGTTTTCTATTAGGCCGGAAGTCCTTCCTGGTTTGCCTTCGTGCCCCTCTCCCATGTTAGGGGATGAGAGTGATTGGGGCCGGGAATAGCACGTAACTGGAGGCAGTTGAAGCTGAGGTTGCTTCGGGATACTTGGGATTACACTTAGCAGATAGGATTCGGGGTGTAAAGCTAGTGATGCTGAAGAGACGTATCTATCCTTTCTTCTATGATAAGAATTCAGCGTGCTCAAGTTTTGCTGCTTTTTGGTTTGTGTGCCCTTTCCCTTGCCATGTTCTGAGATTGCACCAACTCTCAGCATGGACATTTGGCAGTTTTCCTTTTGAGAACAAGTGTGGACTTAAAGTAGGATCTAAAAATACCTAAGGACCTGAGTTTAGTTAAGACTCTAATTGCAGAATCTACTAATTTAAAAAACACAACAATCCACTTCTAGGGTGACAGTTGATTAACCTAATCGGAATGCTTTATATCTTTAAATAAATAAACAATGTGCATAACAGCTGCATTTGATCAAACAACTTTCAAATGCCTTGGCATTTGAAATAAGCTGCAGGTTTTTGAGCTGTAACCTTGTGAAAGGGGGAAAGTATTTACACTTTTTGGTCGTGGGGGCCCATGCCACTGTTGTCAGGTTCTCAGAGGATGAGACTCAATGCTGGGTTTGCCAGGTACACGAGGGAAGAGAAGGCTCCCATGCTGCGGCAAGTATGCTGAGACCGTGACCTTATTCCACGGAGACCTTTTAAATGGCGATGGGCCAACTGAAGTCAGATCCATCCACTGAGCAGCCACTCAAATATTCTACGCCCTAGCATTGAAATGACAAGCTTAATATTAATGATGAAACCTGTTCTGAGGAACAGAATACTAAAACATGTGGCACTTTACATTTCAAATACCTTTTTAGGAGAGATGTCATTTTCCCAAGCATTTTTAATGTGTACATAGTTCCTTCATTGTAGAGGCAGTATTCTTGTTTAGAAATCATCTCTTAACCTGAAGATGAAGAGACCTGTATGATTAAGAGCCACCCTGTTATTGAAAAATAGGTATTCCTATGGGTATACAGAACTGTAGTTGCTATTGTTCTTCTGTAGTTCTATGCTGTTTTTTATATGCACAGTAACACAGTGGTAACTCGTAACAAAATTACATGGAACGGTGTTGCCCTGAGTAAGTGAATTCAGCTTGACAGGATAAACTGTCTGGAAATGCCTGTGGTTTTCTCATCTGTGTAAATAGTCTATTTTGGAACCAGTTCACTGTAATCACCTTTTCAAAAAAAATGCTGGGAATTATGTACCCGTGCTACACTTGCGGTCCAGTAATTAACTCTGGAAATAAGTTTAGTGAAAAGATGAAGTTTTTACCATCATAGTCTTATCGTAAACTTCCAATCTAAATGGGTAAATAATATAGTTTAAGGAATTTCTCATTACATGCTACCTTAGATTTGTAAAAACACAACTTTAATTGTATTTATTTCCCTACAATTATTTCCAAACCTCTGATGAGTTGATTATTACTCTCAAATTCTACATCATCTTCAAATTTCACTTTTACATTCAGCAACTCTTTGCACCAATGTTTTATCCTGTGAGTACTGTAAGTAAAAATTCTTTTCCCTGTCTTTAACCATCAGGTGTTAAGTTTCTTATCAAAACCTGTGTTTTAGTCTGTCTCTAGTTGGAGAGAATCACAGAAGATTAATTTACCAGAAAAGTGAGATTAGACTGTGAAGAATCGAGAAACTGAGAAATTCCAGTCTTTCTCCCCTATTTGACTAACTTGCGGTAGGAACTCAATTTTTAAATAACTAAATTTGGATGAGATGGATCCATCCAGCCTTCCATATACATCAAGTTCAGTAGAAGCAGACACTTGGAGCATATTTGTCTCTTCTCTTTTCATGTTTTTCCTGTTCAGATAAGAGGATTCAGTTGAAATGGTGTCTTGCAGCACACAAAAGAGCAGAGCTGGAAATGCATTCAGAAGAAGGGGAAGGCTGGGAAAAGACAATTGTGCTTCTGAAATGCAGAATGTAAATTTTTAAGCTATGCTATCATATAAGCTTGAATGATATTGAATGTAAAGAGGCTAGTGGTGACTTTAGACAGTAGAAATGGATGCAGAAGTTCCTACTGCGAGTATATTATACAGGCTTCTCTGGGCAAGCATTTGAAAATCTTCTGAAACATCTGATCAGCAGTACTGTTGGACACAGGTCCTCGTGCTGTAGACATCCTGTGACTTGATTTGACTTGACAGTTACTGGTTCTGTTGTATGATTTTGATACTATATGACACAAGCATGTTTTTATTCAATATGACCTTTCCAGCTACTTTTGTCCATCTGTGTGCCTTTTTGTTTTGTTTTGTTTCCCCTCTGCATGTTAGTTTAAAGGAGCGACATGGTGCTTGTTGTCTGTGGCATTCCGTGTTACAAAAAACAACCACTTGGCCTTCACTGTGGAGTCCTCTAGTCCCTGTGTGATTGACTTAATTTTTTGTTGCCACATTGATCTCTTGAATAACACTGTGTTGTTCGCATTGCTAACTTGACTGTTTGTTTTTCTTGCGGTACAAATAGTGATACAAGTACTGTGGGTTTCCAAATCCAGCAGCCCAACAGGGCATCTATGTTCCCAAGCTATGCAATCAATTGAGAACTGCATGGGTCTTTTTTGGAGGTGTTAATCAGTTCTGAACCTGCCCTCTGCTGAAAGGCAATCTCCATTGTCCTTGCTAAGTCTTGATTTTTAAGTTACTGATGTAAATGTACTGAAATGAAACTGTCCCTTAGAGAGATAGTAGACCGTAAAAGCAAAATTGATGTTATGCAAGTTAAAATCAATCTTATTTCACACAGCTGAAAATTATCTGAACTTTTCCTTTCAGAAAATTTGCATGTGAAAATTTACATGCGTCATAAATATTGATCTTGAAGTCCTACAATTTCTTCAGTGCTATTGAGAGAAAAAAAATCTCTTTTGGTTAAAACTTCATATGCTCCACTGTACACTAATTTCAGGATTACCATTTTTAAAGAACACTTCTATGCTGATCTAAACTTGGAAGGTGTTCATGGGCACAGTGGAAAGTTCTGTCTATTTCTCCACCTATGCAAAGCAGCATGAATATTTTATTAGAGTTAAATTTGGGGTAATTTATAGGTACATAACCGGTGCTAATTCAGAAAAGAAAAGAGAACAACAAAAAAAAGTTCTAGAACTTATTGCTATTTTACTCATTCTTTGATCAGTCAATCTATGATTGACTAATTCAAAGGTGTTTGCTTTGTTTAAGCATATACTTTATTTTTAATAATGACATGCAGTCACTGGGATATCCATGAATGTGAGCAGTGTATTTTTTGAGGCTGTTGTAAGGATCTAATTATTGAGCAAAACTTTGCAGAGTGTAATTCAATCGAAAGTAAATGAATTAGCAATGTCATAGAAACATAGCTTCTATTCTTTATATATACGTGTGTGTGTGTGTGTGTGTGGGGGTACTGAAATACATTCTAACATACTATTTCTAACAAATTAGATGAAAATAGCTTGCCTTCTAGAGCATGATTTTTTTTTTATTACTTATACCCACACCTGCTTGCGTACAAAGTATTAAAATAAACTTGCTTGCAATATTTTTTCTAAGCTGTGCTGTTTTTGAACATTATGGAGAAAAAGAATAAAAAGGCTTGCTTTTTTTTTTTTTTTTTTTTTTTTAAGAATTGCATGACGCTATCTGCCATGGTGTCAGAGTAAACAGGCTGCTGATCACATACTATTACACTTTAAATGTATTCAGTTATATTTTTATGCTTTAGTAGTTGTTTGTTTTCAGGTTTGTTGTTGTTTTCTGAGAATCATTCTTCTGGGGTGGAAGGTTGTAGAGTAACAGTGTTTCACAAGTTGCCTTATCTAAACTGATAACTTCACAGGTCATTGCTAAACAACTCAGAGGTGATTACACTTCTTCAGTCATTATCTTTACATAGGTTTTTCTTTGTGTACTAGCTGTTAGTGAATCTAGGCATAAAATAAATTCATAATCAATTTTCCTGGCCCTCTTCTCTTTGTACTAGATAATATTTATTGTAGCAGTATAGAAATAATTTCTCTTGCCTTTTTTCCCCTTTTTTTGAGTTTCAGTAAATCTTGTAGCCTTGTGAAAGTTATTCAAAAGTCTGTTAAAGTTTTTTGAATTCTTTCTGTCTGTTACTCTCCCTTTGTCAGTAATCTGACTCTTATCAGTTGCTGAAGTATTTTTACCTTTGCCTTTCTGACTTTACCCTTCATAATATGTATTTCCAATAATACTAAATGGAAATTTTCATTATAAAGTATGAAAATCTTTGATTTGGTATCTCATTCCTGTAAGTGAATATTATCTGTCAGTCGACTGGACTGTGACTATTGCCTTTTTTATTATTATTATTATTACCATCTATTATCTATTATTATCTTGCACCAAACAATGACCACATATAGTGTTATCACTGGAATTCTATCTTGCATATCATGCAATTTAAGCATGAAAATCTGAGACAAACAGTAGAGTAAGAATATGCTAAAACTCCCAAATGGGCTAAGAAATTGATGTTGACATATCAAAAATGACATATAGACATATGGAAATATTGCTATTTCTATAAATGACAATAGAAGGGGAGAAAGTATTTTGTGCATTTAGTGATTTAGTAGCATCAGCCCTATGCTGGGTAATTCTCCTTGAGCAAGGATGACAATAATATGCATAGGTGTGTCAACTGAAAGTTTGAAACCTTTTCCATTGTGTTACCTACTTCATAGTTGCAAATAAGACTATGTCATGCTTGGTGGAAATATTACTAATTTTGAAGCAAATAAATGAATATCTTTTTAAAGAAAAAAACAGCAGCAACAAAGTCATTGTTTTTAGTAAGTTCTGTTTGCTCATATTTTAAATACTTTTCTTAAATTGTCCATAGTCAATGTGTCCCTCTAGTCCCTGGAGGATGTATTTACTATGTCAGCAAACAGAAAGTATGCAGACTTCAAAGATGAGTAAATATTTGGTTCAGAGGTTTGGACTCTGCAGGATTAACAGCTGTCTAAGAAGCCTTTGCAAGATAATCCAGCAAATGAAGTTATAAATAATATATTTGTTTCATACTCTTCCAGGCACTCTCTCTAGGTGAGTGTTTTGTCCAAGTATGTTGCCTGTTTAATACACACTGCAAGATTCTTGCAACAGGTTCTCTTTTCTTTAGTATATAAAGTGCTTAAACTTGAAGATATTCAACAGGTAATCATTTCATATTTGGATTTCTTTTCACTGTTTAGAAAAGAGTTTACAGACTTGAATATTCAAAATATTCAAATATTCAAAAACAAGAGGTTCATCAGAATTTGATTTCTGAGTACAAGATTATTTCTGAGTTGTAATTTATGTGAACTTAGATTGTTTGAGGTTAGTTGATGTTTGCAAATGCTGGTAGTTCGCAGAGAGAATCATCCATTTTAACATCCGTGTGTTTCTGCATGGCTGCTGAGGCAGCCACAGGAGGCAGCAGTCAGTTTTCAAGCAGTTTGGTATCACATGCTGGTGAAGACCGTTTATAATCTGTAAAATATATATAACTAAATAAAAATTGTATTTGTAACTGCACATCTGTATATTTTATTATGTAGCTTACCAACCATTGCTTTCCATTATATAGCTTGCCAACCATTACTTGTTTACCACTCTGTTTTTTTGTGTGTGTATCTTGGATATTTGCAACTGTTAAACTTTGAAAATGAAATTGTTTTTAAAAAGTATGTACGCTGTCACAGGTATCCCTAGGTTTAGGTAAGAGAGGCTGTTGCTGGGTGATTCCTGGGCAGATGATATTTACAGGCAATGTGCAGGCAGATGCCACTGAAAGCAGAATCACCAAAGTAGAATAAAACTACAAAAGAGAAAGGAAAAGTGGTTGGTGCAATAGGACCACAAGGATTAATGCAAGTGAGGCTAATCTGTGCACTACTATTTTGATGGGTTTGGAATCAGAGTCTGGAATGAATCAGATCACTAGCAAGTAGGTGCGGGGTGTTTCAGGAGATAAACTGGTGGTTATAAATCACTGACCACAGAAAGAAAAATATCTTGCCAAAAACGTAATCTGTGCTTCTGTTGTGAACAGTAATGTTTTGAGTGTTTGTGTCAAAAATAGCTGAAATGTTAATTTGAAAAACATTTTTTTGGAACTATGTAGAGATACCCTTCATAGACATGAGTAGGAAAGAAAGATATATGCTCTGGACAGCTCTTGAGCTTTCCTCATGCTATTTGCTTATACATATCTACTATTGATGAAGATAATTAATTTTTAAAGCAGTCAAGTTATAGGCTCAAGATTATGTTTTAAGAGTAAATATCATTGTCAGCAACACTAGTAGAATGTTTCAAGATATAAAAATACCTTTGTTTTGCAGAACACTGTTTCAAGCAACATGAGAAATGTTCTGAGCAATAGCAATTAATGTTACCAACCAGTAAATGCAAACTGTTTCTATGGCAATGTATCTCAGACTATGTGGTATGTGAAAAGAGTTATCTGCTAACACAGCTAACTTAAGGTGGTGGAAATGCTTGAAGCAATCCTTACCTGAAGGTCATTATATGTGCCAGCAGCCTCCAGAGGGAAAAGAAACTCAAATACTCTCCAAAAAACAAGAAAAGATTATTTCACAATATATTAATAGACAGTAATGCATTCTACATCTAGTGTTTATTTTGATTCTCAGTTTTCAAGATGCTATATTTAGGCTCTGCCATGGAATGAATGCTTAAGTGTATTCAATCTGAAATTTTTGGTTGTCGTCCCAGTTTTTTGATTGTTTTCTAAAGATGAAAAACGTGGATAGGCTAGGAGAGGAGCCCCAGGCTTTCTGTATTGATAGGTATATGAAAGAGACTTCCGATGCCGATTGAAAGAAAAATGACCTAGAGTCTGACAAGCAGCTTCAGAGCCAGATTCTTCTGGTTTCTGTTGTCTAAAATCTTATGGTATCCCTAAAAATGTATTCAGTTTCTCAGGGTTTTGTATAAAAAGCAATTAATTTGTATAAAAGGCAGTGTTTTTTCACTCTTTATGATAAAAGGAGTGTCTGTTTAACTTACTCAACTGACCAAAACAGGGCTCTAAAATGAGTATTTAATCTAAAGCTTGTATCCAATAATCAGAATCTTTTCAGTATTTTCCCCTTACTGCAGATAAGTCTTTTTGAGAGACTTGGTATGCAAGGACTGTTTTATACTTAGTCGATTATGTTAACACTGTTATATTTAGCATTAAACTCATATTCAAAATTATAGCATTAATTTTAAATATAAAATGTAATAACTGTTTTGTTAAGGTTGTGCCTTTGATTTTTTTTTTTCCTTTCACTAGCTCAAGTTGTTTTTGAAATATGTGGTTAAACCATGGCCTTTGACACCAACGTAAAAATGAAATTATCTTTATGCAAAATCATGTAGGAATAAGCTTTAAAAATGTGATTCACATAAAATACCTCCACAGAGTTTTTACCAGCACGATAGACTAAACCATCTGAGTCCTTGAGGCTCTATGGAAGGCGCTTTTGCTCCTCTGTGACAGTTATTCAAAACATAGCTTGAGGAGACCAGCATTTGCAGTTGGACAAGTAGACCATGACAGTTCTTCCCTGAGGTTTAAATATGCAGTACTAACATGAATACAAAATCCATTGTTATTGCTGTGTTGGTTTGAACACTGACCTACTCTTTATCCCTTATGTTAAAAAAACACCATCCTCATGCTTTTATTTTACATTAAGTAAGTAATGATCTCCAAGAGACACGTGATATATTAGAAGCATCTGTTGACCATGGTGGGAAGGAAGAGTATGTACTTTTCTCAAAGCAGAAGAGATTATGAAAAAGTAAGAGGAAGTGACTAAGACACAGGGACCTAAATTTAATCTTGGTCAATGCTCCATCCACTCATCCTCTCTTTCGCTCTTGCCCTGAATTTCTTTTCAACAAGGACTATCAGAGGCAAAGCACAGTGGCAATTTGGATTTTGCCGCAGCTTTCCTCAACTAACTAGCAATGTCAGCTTTAATTTTCTCCTGCTGGTGGTAGAGAACATCTCTGGGCAGTAGTTTAGGATCTTGCTTAAGTCTTTTGAGAGCTGATGTTTATTCCTGTTAATATTTAGAGGATAATGAGTCTCGAAAATGCAGAAAGATTTGAGTCAGTAGGGGAACTTAAATTGTATCCTATCTTTATAACGGTTTGTGACATTTAATACTGTGATATTTTCATATTTCAGTAACATGTACTTTATGTAAATTTGTCAAATCAGAATTGCCATCTACTAGATATATTTGAAACCATATCCAGGATTTGTTCCTTCAGTGTTATACAACTATATTAAAAATATGTGTATATATATATTAAAAATATAAACTTTAAGTTGTACTGCCTATGCCTAAAGATAAGCCTAGGTTCTGAAGAGCTTCTGAAAATAAGTCTGTCTTGATTCATTTTAACTAAAATGTTTTTAATAAGAGGTTAGCTTGATGGGCATAATAGTAGAAAAAAGGAACAATGAAATACATGTGGTATTGAAGAGTACCTTGCTGTTTGAAATACCTCCTATGTATGTGTAGTTTCTTCAAGTCCATGACAAATCCTGGGGTATATATGGGAATCAAGTGCTTTTACAGAATATTTAGTTTTTTGATCTATATAGTTAATTAAAATACTCAGAAACACTTGAAAGAGGTGGCTTTTCTTGTGTGTTTTTTTTTTCCCCTCCAAAAAAAAAACTTAATTGTCAAGTAGATTGTATTTGCATGAAATGCAAGAAGTTCTAAAAAGTTGTGGTCTTCTAGTTATCAGAAGTCTTCACCAAATGTTTTGATGTCCCTTAACTTCTTGTTGCAAAGAATTTGACCTATGCTACTGACCTTGTTTCACTTGTCTTGTTGATTTTTTTTTTTTTTGCTTTCTTTTTGTTTGTTTATTTTTTTGCCTGCTCATTCTCTTGGACATTATTTTCCTATGCACGTTCATTAATACACGTATATTTCTGCTCTGCAGCCTCACTTCAAATGTTTGCCTTGATCAGCAGATTACCCTTTCTGCAGAGTCAGAGACACCTTGAGTGTTTTGCAGCCCATTGGAGCATAGTCGTTTGTCAAACAAATGATTTGTGTTTTGTGCCACAAAACAGGACTGGTTCTCCTTGGTCATGGGGTCATACAATTTCTTCTGCTTCTTCTAACTGCAGTCATTAGTTCAGAATTCCTCTTCACAAGTGGATAACACCTATTCAGTTTGCTGCTAAGCTGCTTGTATGCACCCAGGCAGTTCATCCAGAAAGGTGATAGTAACTTTTCATTTTTAACTTTCTTGTGAGTCAGACAATACTGGTCTGAGGCAAAATGTCCAAAGATTATATAAAAAAAAAATATATATATAAGTTTAGTATTTTGGCAGAAAGTGACTAAGTATCTTAATTTTGATACTTTGCATCTCAAATATTACTTTGCTGATAGTCTCACAGAATAGAGAGATTAAAGAATAAGAAGGAAAATTCAGGAGTAGTAAGGATAGCGGAAGACTAAAAAGAGCTGTAGGGGCTTAGATGAATTGCAGCTACTGTGCAAGGAAAGGTCAATGATTTAAGAATATGCATGTTATGTGGATAGATGTATCTATGGGTACTTTACAGATAGATACAAATCCTTTTTCTGTTGGCAGTGAAAGCAGGGAAATGGGTGTCCTACTCATATAATCTCTGCTTTTCCTTCTAGAGAATGGTATTATTCAGACACTACACTATGAGAACAGAAGATTTACTTAGATTTTCCATCAAATGTGGTCCTCATCCTGCATGCTAAATCCCTGTGCAGGACAAGAAAGCATAAGCGTGAGGATGTTATTATTCAGCATGAATGTATTTCAGATACCATGTTTTAAAATTCAGTCTTTCTACTGACTTTGGTCAATTGTCTCAGCTTTTTGCTGAAGGCAATTCTGTTAAAATGCAGATTCCAACAGCAGCATGGATTAAAGCATTTGTTTTGCAATCAAAGTAAAAGAACAAATGAACAGGAAAAGGCTGCTTATCTCCCGAGTTGCAGGAGTCAGTGGTAGTAGTATCTCTTTTTAAAAAAAAAAAAAAAGTGTTCTATGAAAGAGATCTGTGTGGACCTACTGAAGTTACTTGTTGGGTAAATACTAGGTACAGTGTACTGTTAAGTAGTGCTTGTAATATGAATTAGTCATATAATCACCTCAGTGGTTGCAGATACATATGAGCTGGTGCATGGAAACATCCAGAGTTCTGGCTCTGAGTCATCCAGATTAGCTTTTTAAGGTGGTATTTGCTAAGCAGCACTTAGAGGCATCACTTCTTTAAAATGCCTTCTGGGCAGTCACCTGGGGATTGTGATTTCCCACTTTGGATAGTCTGTTTACTGCTAAGCTTATTGCTGATTAACTTACTGTGCCTCCTTGGGAGGGTAAGTCACTTTTCTGCTTCCTAACAGAGCTGAATTATTTCAGGTGAGTGTAAATGGTATTCACATAATTGAACTTCATCTGCTTGTTTGATGTAATTATGTGAAAATGCAATCTTGCTTAATGTCTTCCCTCGCTTTGACTATTCATTGGTTTGTTGCTGTTAAAATGAAGTCGTCTTTTTTTTTTAAAAAAAATATTAAGTTAGTAATTCTGTACTCTCTCACATTTTGAAGATAGAGTCTGATGTGGAAATAGATGCTTTGCTTGGAGGATGGAATTAAGAAATAACTCCTTTTTGGAAGGTGGATGATATCATGTTAGTGTAGGTGATTCACTTCAGGGCTGTCTTAAGACTCTGTGGGGCACTGACTGAATGTACAACAAAGGAAAGCTGGTTTGCACCTCTAATGTGTGGTAGAAATGGACTCACCATATAGTGGAAGGCACAGGATCAAATGCAGCAGTTAACAGGAGATGCAACACAGGCATCTATATGCAGAAGCACCTTTAATACTGTTTCTTGATTGTGTAATACTGTTTCTTGATTGTGTTTTGGTTAGGATTTTGGTTACTAAAAAGGTAGATGTGTACGAGCATGTATGTTTGTGTGTGTACAAGCCATAAAAATGGAAAATATCTGAGATTTGTACACACAGCATTTAAAGAGTTATCAGCTCTTTTAGTTTCCACACAAAGCCACATAGACACCTTTAGTTATATCCTTATTGATTTTTGAGTTTGACTCTGGAAACCAGAGTCAAGATGCACAAGGTGTGAGGATTTGGGCAGAAAAAGCGAATGAATATCTGTGGTTTACTAGATTTGCTTCTAAAGACTGATTTGAGCCCAATATGGTTTCTTTCAAAGCTTTTGGCAGAGCATAAGGCTTGATTTTTGAGGATTGTGTTTTCTGGAGAATATTTGCAGGGGATATACTGTAAAACTTGCTGATTTGGAGCTAATCATCTGTCAAATGACTACTTGGTATTTTAAATTGGGGGCATATGAAGTTTAGGAACAAACAAGACATATTGAAAAAGCCACTGAAAAATTAGTTCTTACTGGAATTCAGGTGACATTTTAAATTTTTGAAAGAACTTACTTTGGATATGCAGCATGTTCTAACATGATTCCAGCTATTTTGCACTAAATGGTTCAACTTGAATTATTTTCGTCTTCATCTTTATCTTCTGCAAATAACATATATTCAGAGTAAATTACTTCCCTCCCCACCTCTTTTCTGGACAAAAAAAATTAGAGTTGTGCTTAGTCCTAATATTTGTGAAAGTCTTGCTTTGGATGTGGCCTGAGTAGAAGTCACTCTTTGGAGACAGTACAGTCACGCAATTGCTTGGTGTGCAATGACCTTAAATATTTTGTAAGCATTACTTTTCAACATTAGTTGTCAAGGCTTAGGAGTACTGTGTCAATTTTTGCTAGCAGGCTATCTGAAACTGAATGTCACACAGCTCTTCCCCATGTTACAGAATGGGTGCTTAGGGTAGCTTCCTTCTGAGATTCAGTGAAAGGAAACATGCAAAAAGTTATAAAAGGATATGGTGAAAACACTGCTAGAAAAATGAAACTTCTGAGTACTTGACTCAACATTTTTTTTTAGCTGTTAATGTTTTGCACAGGAACATGTAGCAATTTTTATGATAGTGCCTCAAAAATCGCCTTAGTTGCTTTGTAAGATCCCAAGTAAACTGTTCTATTCCAATCAATAAATGCAATTTGTTTGCTTTTCTTTTTCCCTGAGGGCACTAAAATTTGTTTTTCGTGAATTGCAATCCATTCCACAAAAATCTAATACCTCCTGTAACAAACATCCACCTCAATGAAAAGAAATAGCACTGCTAAGATATATTCAAACTGAGGTTTTGATACTTCATTTTAGTAATAAACCATACTAAAATCACTTAGATTTTGACATAGTCCAGTAATACCATATTGTCCTCTAAATATATTTTATGTGGTATTTCAGAAGAAAAATAGCATGAACTTGTAAATGTCTAAATTAGGGAAAACATGCATGAAAATGCAAGTGGATGTAGCTGGTTATTACTCGGTGATGTAATTTATTTATTTATTTTAATGTCATAGTCTTTTTAAATACTCCTGAGTATCCTTGATTTTTGTTTTGTTACTGTTAGCTTTGTATTTTGCTCAGAATTAGAGAGTTCTATGAAATCACTTTCCTTCTATAGAGATTAGTTCCCTTAGAAGCCCATAAGTGAGATAGAAACACCCTTCTTGAGACTGATTGATGCAAGCTGATGTTATTTTCAGCTTACTGTGTTCCCCCCAGCAATGGAGCTGTTCTTTGTCATGGTGATATATGTAATGTATTTAAATGTTCCAACTGTAGAGAAACTTGGACAAATTAATATCTGTGTATAAGGCTGACATATTTAGACTTTTTAATTTTTTTCAGCTTGTTAATGTAAGCTTGATTTATTTTTATATTCCTGTTACAGATAACTGAAACACATTTAAAAACTCAGGATTAATAGTGATTTTATTATTTATTAATAATTTTGCATGCATCCTGAAGTGATAAGCTGTCACTAAGTGTAGCAAACTTTCATGTCTGGAAGGATTGACTATATCTAGAGACCATTGGCAAAATCTACTTCCAGTTCTCACTATAGCAGTGTACTGCTCTTTTATTTAGAAAATGGACTGCTGGGCATTAAAGGGCAGATTGGGGGTGCATTCTGTCTCACAAATTGACTGATCTAGGTTTATTCAAGAATAAATCAAAAACAGGAAAAAAGACTGCTAAATGTTGTATTTTTAGCTTGTGTTACTGATGTGATTACTAAAATTTTTATGAAAGCAGGTATAAAAACAGTCAGCGTTTATAAGATTTTTTCCTTAGTTCCTAGCAGAAGATAAGAAAACTAGCTTTTGAAGATGAATTATCCTCCACAAGCAAGATAAAAACAAGAATTAAGATTGATTATAGATTTTTATCTGTGCTGTGTTAGTCAGACTGGAACATAAGCACTCAACCAACAATACACAAATCGTGAGTAAAATATAAGCAGGATCACCTCATTCTAACTGAATGTGCAGTAAAACAACTAACCTTCTGTTGTTTACTTTAGGTCTATTTTTGTTAGCTTCTCTGCTGATGTTAGCATGTATGTCGCCACATTTATGTTTTCTATATTAATTAGGAAAGGTGGTTAGGTAACTATTGCAGCTTTTATGGGAGTGATACATTTTAAAGAAATAAATACTGTGAAATAACAAAAATCAGTCTGTATATAGACAGAACCTTCTTTCTGCAACTGAATGCAAATGTTTCAATACAAAACACTGTCAAATGCTAAAAATGTAGTATAGAAAAATAAATCCAGAGCTGAGCTACCAGAGCAAAATAACTGAGATTAAAAAAAAAAAAAAAAAAAAAAAAAAGGCTTTCCCCTAGTGCTTACATGCCTATTTTATTAGTTTAAACTTTTGCAGCTTGAATAAGCGATTCTGAACCACTGAATGAATTGGAAAAGTTATCCTTGAAAAACTAGTGAAAAAGAAATGAAGTCATATAAAAAACAAACCAACTTCTGCCTCTAAATGCTGTCCTTTGCTGTGTTCATGGGTGAATTCATCTTGTGACTCTCGCTAGACTTCAGTCCTGCACCTAGCTGCATCTGGCTCCTCATACTCCTGATAAACTGTTTTTGCATTATGATTTAGGTATTCTGCAAAATGAAATAGTTGCTTTCTGTGACAATTCTTAAAATTACTGCTGACGTCCCAAACCAGCTTCAAGCAACATGTTCATAACAATGCAATCTTTGAATCTATTATCATTGATATCTATTATGTAATTTATTATCATTGATAATTAATTGCTGGATATTTCTGAAATATTTCACATGGCTGATATTGCAGGTTTTTTTTTTTTCCTTTGCAATAACAGCTAGAGACCTTTTTACTGAGAGCTATTTTTTTCCCCCTCTCTATGGCTGCACTTAATCTACTTCTGCTCCTCTGTACCATGCAAGCCTAAATGTGGATGCTCACTGAGTCTTTTTAGCTGACTTATCTCCTCTACATTGCTATTAATTGAGATGACCTGTTGCACATGGTAGAAATGTGATATAACTTGAAATTTTAATCTCTTCTGTTAACTTGCAAATTTCTTAAACCAGAATTTATCATGTGAGACTGTTATCGAAACTATTGAATGCTGGGCTTAAGATCTACATAGTTATATAGTAGATCCTCACTTTAAGAAAATAACTACTAGTCCATTTAAGAGGCATTTGTTCCTGTTTATATTTCTGCCAAACGATATTTTTATTCTGGAAAATAAGATTTCCAGGCTTCTATAGTCTAATGCTGCTCATTGGGGTCATTCTTATACTTGGAGGAGATGATTCTTGAAAATCAAACAGGTTTCCTGGCTTTCCAGCAGGGAAGATGCAGAGGAATCGCATTGTAGGAGATTGAACCATAGAAGGTGGGGGGATCTGATTGGAGATGGTTGGAGGGTCAGCTGAGAGCATACGAGTCAGAGGCCAAACCAGCGTGGGTGGTGATTTGTTATGTGTCTGCTACCAACAGCCTAATTGGGAAGATAATGATGACCAGGGCCATCTTCAGGCCCTGGTCTTGCTGAAGGGACAACAAAACAGAGCGCAAGCCATCATGAGGCTTCAGAGTACCTTCATGATAACATTCTAGTACTAGAATGCTGAAAAGGAGATGTTCTGCTAGATGTCATGCTCACAAACAAGGAAAAAGGTAGCCTTGATTGTGGTGACCATGAGAGGTAGGAGTTCAGAATCCCAAGAGGAGGGAGCAAGGCAAGTAGCAGATCCCTGGACTTCAGGCAAGAATACTTTGGTCTGTTGTAGAACCCGCTTGGAAGAATCCTATGGGGGGGCAGTCCTGCTGAACAGAAGATCCATGACATACACAATCTGGTGCTCCAGTTGGGGCTCTCACAATTGGGGCACCAGATTGCTCAAGTCATGTGAGCAATTCCACTACAGTGGTCTGGTCTCCTGAGAACAGCTGAGATTCCCATGAGATCAAGATGAAAATTTAGAGTATTGGCAATTTGACATAGTAACAGAAGTGAAAAATCAGGAAGTTGTCTAGATACCTTAATAGCTGTGTGATACAGGCAAGAAAGGAGGAGTAGCTGCTCGAGGGAAGAGCAAACAGATAATGGTAAAAAAAAAATACAATCATTAAGAATACAGTGATAAGTGCATCATTGCAATGTTGCTGGCTTAGCTGTTCTGTCAGGACTATTGAGAAGTTTCAGTTCTCCCACTGGGGAGTTTGAAGATCACAACGGAGCATGTAGTATCCTATTATAGTGGTCAAGTGTTTATTTCATTTTTTTTGTTAGGGATGTGGGGTCTACTATTTTATGTCTGAACCTGTGCATCTTTGCATGTGCAAACAAAGATGAAAAAAACCCAAGAAATAGTAAAGGATACAACAATCAGAAGACACTTAAGATGAGTATAACCTTTTTTTTATAACCATAAAATTATGGTAGCTATGTCTGCTTATTTAACATTTACTTTTGCACAAATTCTTGTATTTAAATTTTTATGGGTGGGGTGCATTCCTGTAAATATTTTGTATAGAAGCATATTAAAATGAAAGTTAATACACTTTGTTGTTGTTTTTAACCTATCTTAAATTGAACTGGTCTATTCTAGAACTGGCTATTTTAAACATTCTTAACGTCTGCCCACCTAAGCATGTTAAATTACAGTCTGTTAGATACAGCTGGCAATGTCTAAGAGTGATGTGCAATGTATTTTAGAATCCATGAATAACATGAGGTCATTTATCTTGTGATTAAATTCAGAAAGGCAATATCTTAGTAAACATGAGCATCTTCAGAAGTCTCTCAGAATTCAAGTTCAGTGTCTTTTCTGACTGATAAAATTACTGGGCTAGGTATCTTTTCTTTCCTTTTCTTGAGGTGTTTTTAGTTTTTGTTTTTGAACTTTTTGTGGTGTGGTAGTATTATTGGCAGTCTTGGAGTTTTTTAAATTATTTTTTATTATTTATTTGCAATGTTACGGTAATGCTTAATCTAACACCATTTGCCCAATAATCTATTTTGTTTCTTATAATAAAGCATTCAGTATATGTTCAGTATCAGGTTATTTATTCCAGCTATTTATTTGAAAGCTTGTGTTTAGATGTTACCCATCACCTCTGCAAGAAGCAGTGGTAGCAGCTGCTGCTGTCATTACCTGCTGCATGGTTATTAGATATCTTTAGGTCTTTAATATAAAAAGTCTCCAAAAACAAAAGATGAAAGGAAGGGATAGAAATACATAATATTGTTGAGAGTACAAAAGTGATGGTAAAAACTATAACCCTGTAAGTAAAACTTCATTTGAGGACATGACTTTGAAATGTCATAACATGTGACAAGTTTTCTGAGGATTTTTGCTTATTTGGGTGGGATTACAGTTAGTCCTCTTGATTGGTGTGGACTTTAAATCTCAGAACAGGGATTAATCTAATGCTAGCCCCAAATTTACCAACAGGAGTCTTATCCCTTGAGAAAGGATACACAATAGTCTTAGATTTTACACCAATTTTATTAACTAGTAGTGGATGCTGGAAGTATAAAACAGAAAATTTTTTGGTTTTGTACTGTGTGTAGGGTTATATTAGTATTCAAGAAGACAAACTGTATTTAGTTATTTAAGATGGCAGTTGGTGGGCAGCCAGGCCTGGAGAAATATTTACTAGAAATATATACTATAGAAATACTATACTGTATGACAAATATATTCATCTAGGAAAAAATATCTAAAACATACTAGACATTTCTGAGCTCACACTGGAAGCTGCAACTTGGGAAAAGAGATCTTGGACTCATTAGCAGTTCTCTGAAAATGTTAACACAATGCATAAAGGAAGCCAGAAAAACAAAACAAACAAAACCACTTGCATATTTCAAAAGATCTTAAGAAAAACAGGACAGAAAGCATTATTTTGCTAGGATAGAAAGCAAAATATTTCCTTTACTTCTCCTTACCAATATTCCTTTCTTTAATTGGAAGGAACTAAAGGAAGCTTAAATTTATAAGGAGTAAAGTAAATTGGCATCCAGAGCAATCTAGATGATGAATTTGTAACAACAATAGTAATTAAGTACCTACATTATTCAGTAACATGACTTTCTGGCAAAAGCTAAGTTGAAACTCACTGTTTGGAGACAAAAAATGAACTTTCTCTTCTCTCCCTTTTCTTTCCTTTAGCCTTATTTTTTTCATTTCTTTTTCCTAGTTCTTTGTGTCATTTGGAATATGCTGTTTTTTACATATTGTCTTGCATTCTGCAATCTATTTTTTTTTTTTAAATACCTGCACCCTTGTGCCAGTACAACATAATTGCAAAAATTCAAAGTATTCAGTTAACTTATCCTTGACCTATATTCAGTGTACTAGACCTCCTGGCATAGCAAGCTCACTTATGGAGCCACTGGAAATAGCACCCTATTATCAGCTTATACTTTTTACTGAAAACAAAAGTATTCATCATATTTCTTGAATGAGGAGTTTTAGAGTACAAGCCACATGCCTTGTTTCTGCTACTTTTGCTAGGGAAAATTTCCTCTTTTCAAGTTACCGTTTCAACAGTCAATCTGAGAACCTAGAACACACATTGCCTTGGCGGCTTGATTTAGGTATCCTGGATACTTTTAAAGTGGTGGAATGGACATGCTACAACTTTCTGCCTCTTAAGTTTGGTTATTTCAGTCTTATTTGTAGAACAAAGGTTCATTTTGCATGCTCTTGTTAAAACAACTTTTGAATATGCTAAAATAGTCCTGGCTAGGAATACATAAGGTTTTCTGCCTTGCTCTCAGCTCCACCAGTGGAGAGGCAGCGGGTTCCAGCTGAACTGTCATCTGTAGAGAAGCTTGAAAATCCCCCCAGCATAAACATCTCATTTGTGTATCCAGCTGGACAGGCCCTGGCTTGACCAGGTTGCACGCCACCTGGAACGGTTCTGCTGCGTGGGGGGTGGCAGATGGCTCTGCAGAAGCAAGGGAAACTTCATCTCTTCGCCTTCAGCACAGCCCAGCTCTGGGATGTCAAAGTCAGTGGAGAGGGGAGAAGCCCAGAACGCCTGTGCTGTATCTGGCTTCGGCTTTCTCAGAAGTATAGGAATCGCAGAGAAGCTTTTTGGAAATAACACAGTAAGTCAAACTGATGCAAAAATATACAATGGCAACCCAACTGCTCTGTTTTAAAACAGATAAATATTATATAAATATTAGATTATAGATTAGGTTATATAAATATTAAATAAATATTTGTAATATTCTATTTTCAATTACTGTGGGGTTCATGGAACTTGGAGTGACTAGTTAAAGATGGGGCATTGGTGCCTTGTATGAAATTATGATTTAAAGGCTATGTAACACAAGGTTAAGCCATATTGTAATATGGAAAAGTATTCAGAAGCTGACATTTTATCTGTCCTACTTGGTAATAACAACAAAGATTGTATTTGATACTCCCCTGAAATAGATTAGTCAATCATCCACAATCATTAAATAACAATAGCTAAAAAAATTAAGATGTCAAACAAGGACAACATTTCTTATTGCCAGATTTTACCTTTGTTGATAATAAGGGAAAGCCCAATTTCCATAACAGCAGTGAAAAGTAACTTAAAAGTTGGTATAACAGATATTCTGTAACCTTAGAGCAATTGAAGCTGTGGAATAAGGCGATCGTGGCCAGATGCTATTACCCAAGCAACACCTCCTCTAAGAAATAGAGTTTTAGTGTTACCGTAATTCATATCTATGTTTCCAGATCTTCCCAAGATGTCAGAGACCAGCACAGATGGAGATGCAATAACACAGTAAATCCCACAGGAAACTTCCTGCCACTGGCATAGGGGAGATTCACTGATCAGTGCAGAAGGGTTGTCCTTCTGTGCAAATGCTTCAGTCCTCCAGAGAAGCTCAGATCTGTGAAATTTATTTCCCCATTCATCTTGAGTCATTTCTAATGCTGGCTGACCACAGCTCTTGCTCAACCTTCAGGGAAGCAAACCATGCATACTAAATCTCTCATGATTATTCTGATGTACAAGTAACATAGGCCCAGATCCACAAATAGTGTATTTAGATGCCTAATTCATATTGATTTAAGTAGGGCTATGCATCTAAGCAACTTTGACATCAAAAACATACCCTTCTGCTGTTTATTCCAAACAAAGTGACTATTTCCTTATATTTCTAAGTAAGCTTGAATGAAGTAGAGTAAGAATTTGTTTTCTTTTATATGAGCTATGGAAGAAACCTATGCAATCCTATATATTCTTCTTTGAGGAACAACTTTGGGTTGAAATACATTATATACCATAAAAATGCTTTCATTTCCAAAGTATCAATCCTACTACTATTTAAGAAAAAAATAGTATTAATTATAATTAATTAGTTATAACCAGCTGTCAGAGGAACAAGAATCAAGCCAAATGCTACCAAATACTTAATGATTTTTAGCCATCTTCCTTAATGTATGAACTAACTGTATGTGACTAAACTTTCTGTAATGTAAAAGACTTTTGTAGTTGTAAAGAAATAGGTTGTCTTTAGTGACTTCAAAACAGTGTAAGATATCCTTTATATTTTTAAAACAAGAAATACTGTCTCATATATATATATATAAATATATATACATATATGTGCGTGTGTGTGTGTATATATATATATATAGGGGTTTTTTTTGGTGGTAATAATACTACCCAAGGAATGAAGCAGAGGAAGAAAGTGGGGAAGAGTGATGAGGCCAGGGAGTAGTGGAAAAAGCAGGCAGTGAGCAATGCTTCCTAAACACCAGTGTGCTAACATTGTTGGCATCCCTAAAAGCAAAGTGTCTTACTATATCTTGTGGATCTGGTGGATTGTAAGTCTTGGTGAGGCTTTTGATGAGGACTTTTAATACAAAAGGACTGCTTTAATAAAAAATGCTTATTCTCTCCCAGGGAATTCCTGTTTTTGTTTTCCAAAGAGGCTGGAAGTGGACTTGTGTGCTTTGCATCTAAACTGTAATTAGAGACTGATGGTTGTTGCTCTCATGTGCAAAGAGAAAATGTAGCACAGGATGTTACTAAAAGAGATTTATCCGTTTCAGGATATATAAGGAAAACATTTTAGGTGGTTCTTTCATGCTTTCTTTCATGCTTTCTTCAAGGGGTTAGCACTTATTTGTGCAATCTTAGTTCCACCTGTGCGATGTTCCATTTATACTTCAAAAGCATCAACAGTTGAAAGAGGATAAACATTTATGAGCTAAAAAAATATTGTTAAGTTTTGCACACTGTAACTCCATATTTCATGCAGAGAGAGAAAGGGAGAGGGAGATGCACTTGGTTATAATGAGGCTCAGCAAGACTTTCATGTAGTAAATATCAGTGCTTTGTCTGGGCTAGATAGAAGAGGAATATAAATGAGGTCAAATGTGTGTGTATGTGTTTCATTTCAGATTACCTTTTTTTCACACTCATTATGGTTTTTGTAGCATTTAGGTTTGTCACTTCATAGAATTATGTGATGCTTCTAATGTGTTTTTAAAGACAGACTTTAAACTAGGGTTTCTTGGTTAATTATAGTACTCAGAAAAGTATTGCAGATGACTTGTCCCAGAACAAAGACCAGGAACTGTAGGACTTGACAACTGAGATATGATTTCTATCTCATGAACCTTGATAACAACCATAACCATGAGTCCCTGATATAATTCACTTATGCCTGCTGATGCTCAGGAGGATATATTCTTTTATTTCCTGCAAGCAAATGAACCATTATTTCTGGTTCATATAAAGCTATATTATGAATTGTTTTGCGACAGTTTAAATATGATACAACGCATGTCAGAAAAGTAGAACACATTACAGTAATTACTCTTTAAAAACCTAAGCACCATTACAGTCAAGATATTTCCTCCACACACCTTTTTTTTTCTAACCATTTTTATTTAATTTATGAGCCTCTTATATTTTAAACATACCTTCACATAAAAATTTCAGAATCTGCATGAATTATAATGAAGCAAAAAGATTAGAGGCAGAGGCAAAAAAACCCTAAAAACCTTCTACAAGCAAGCAGCTTTTACTCTTTTGCAAAAATATCAGTAGCATTTGACCAGATTCCAGCACTGTTGTAAACCATCACCACCTTGTGCCAATGTGCTTGTTGGCAGAAGGGACATAATTTGTTTTCAGTCTGGAGAGCCTGTTTCCAGGATTTTCAACAAATTCTGTGTTAGAAAACTGGAAAGCACTTACTTAAATGGTTGGATTTGTAGCTCCATATTTTTGTTAAGAAGTAACAAAATTCAGTGAATAAGAAATGATCGTTTACAAATTTATTTTATCAAAACTATTTCAATAAAAGAAGGTAGAAAGGGAAAGGGACATTTATGAGTGGAAATGCGATTGCTAAAGGTAACAAAGTGACCCCATCATAAAAGCAATCACTATCAAAGAAATCTGCATCTGTTTTCTAGAATTTTTAGTTCCCTGGAAAAACCATAGTTAACGTGTCACCTTTAACCTTTAGCAGTAGAGTAAGGCTCTTTTGAGCTGCTATTACTGGGAGAGAAAAGAGTCATTATTCTTTCCAGGAAAATTTATTTTATTTAGGTGTTACATTGCATGTAATGCAATTACATTGCATTGTAATGTAATTGTACATTACAATTACATTTTGTAATTCACATTCAGAATGACAAATTCTGTGCATTTGGGCTGTTGGGAAGGAGAGATGTTCCGAATAAAGGGGGACTGAACTGAAAACTGGGTGGTTTGGTTATCAGAAAGTCATGGCTGGTATGGAGCTTTTTTCTCTTGTTAAAACTGTGGTGGTTTTCCTTGACAAAAAACAAAACTATGTAGATTTATCTTTTTAATTTTTGAATATGTGTAGATACAGACATATGATGTTGAAAGCATTATATGTTAAAGGTACTCACTGTTTTTGGAGCATGAGGTGAAATTGAGAATTCGTGTCTCTAGAAGTAATTTCAGATAATGCCTCTCCATCATTTAGACTTTCACCACATAGGAATAGTTCAGAAGCCTTTGAAAGGTGTTGGCCATCTTTTGGATTTTTGAGCTAATATATTTTTAATGTAAAGGAGGAGATTATTGAACAGTAGATTAGGCAGTATTGTATTTATGACTTTACCTACAAAGAAGGGTTATTAATCTGCAGATACCAGCCCAGATGAAACCTGCTGGTGTCGCAGTTCTATTAATGAGCAACACTAACTAGTTTAACAGTAATAATTTGTCTTCCTGCAGGAAATGCTTAGAAATTGTATGTACAAGCATAGAAATAATATGCAAGTATGAAATAATAGACCACCATAACAGAGAACACGTGGGAGGCTGCTTTTAAATATATCCTTTTCCGGCTATTTATCCTTCTGATAATGAAACTTGCTTTGCTTGGGAAAGAAGTGATACCAAGTTACATGAGCATGTGGATTTTTTTTCCCTCTCTTTCAAGAGAAAGAAAAAGGTATTTTCTGGGCTTAGTTCTTATGTGGTCTATTAAAGCATGCTGTCAAAGTACATAATTTCTTTTGACTTTCTTAGATGTTCAAAGGATTTCCCAGCATATATTAGATTGTTGAATTCAACTCTCACACCCTACATCCTAGTCTCTTTAGTGGCCTAGGCAGGAGAAGCCAAGAGTGCTGTGTTAAAATTATTCAGGGCTGGCATATTTCCACTTGGGGATCAGCTAACTAAATTTACGGACATTTGGGGAAGTTGTGGGCTGCTCTGTCCTTGGAGGGTGCAGGCACTGGGAGCCATCTCAGCAGCATTTGCTGCAATGGTGCTGATCATGCAGCCTTCCCAACAGAGACCAATTTACATGTTATGAGATTGATAAAAGATTGCACTTAACTTGCTGAATATTACATTTTCTAGACGGTTTCCTTTTTGACCCAGGATAGTGCTTTAAAGCAGTTTCTGAAAAATTATATTTTTTAGGAACTAGTTGGTTTATGCAGGCATATTGATGGGTAATAAATTAATTGTGATCCCTTAGGAGAAAGGTATGTCCATTGTTGCTAATTTAATGAGAGGATTTGCTCAATGTTGTGTAGTGAACAAGAGAATGAAAAGGTACATGTTATTATGTAGATTCACCTTGTGGTTGAGCCGGATGTGCTGTGTTCTGTTTTATCTTCTCCATACATATGGAGGTGGGGAGGTAGGAAAGGAAAGCAAGAATGAGACCCCTATTTATTCTAAACAGAATAAATTGAATAATAATAATAATACTAAACAGAGATGAGGACCAGTTGATAAAAATTAAATAACTTTAGAGAGGCAAAAGATCTACAGCCATTTAGTTTTATAAAGTTAAAAGAAAATGATAATAACAATACTTGACACTAAATAACATTATAAAATGAACTGACAGAGATGAGGCGTTTTCTAATCTAGCACAATGATGTCTATCTACAGGCATTTCCTGACTCTCCATTACTATTCATTCTTCTTTGTCAAGTGAATAGGGTGTCAACTCTGTATTACTTTGGCAAAGTATCTATTAAAATGCATTAGCTACAGGTTATGTTGCTTAGTCAAAACAGCTTTTAGTGAGAAAAAAATAGTTTTTCAGGATTAGCATTAAGAAACTAACTTTCAAAATTGTTTTACAACCTAGCATTAATTTTGACGTACATTGAGTATATTTGTAGTGTAACAGAATCTAAATGAATATCTTATTTAGGAAAGATTTTATCAAGAAATTTTAGAAGTAGCTAAGAAACAGTTCCTAAATTTGCAACAGGAGGTTTCAGCTTGCACAGGAGTGTAATTGTCTTCCATGCCTCAACCATATAGAATATACACATACCGAAGGACATGAAAAGCCGATTAAATTTGGTACTGCTGACATGAAAAGCCAATTAAATTTGGTACTACTGACTGTTTTCAAAATAACAGAAGTCTCTGTTGATTCTAGAGATTTTTCATCAATTCATTTCTTTTCAGACAAGGTCCTATAGTGGACTTTTCCTGTTCTCGAAGGAAGCATGCTCATATTTCCTCAGAATTCAGCAGCACTAAACAAGAAGAGTGTACTGCAAAAAAATTATATAGGCTTTTCTGTTTCATTCCTTTAAAAAAAAATTAAAAAGGGGAGAACAGTAAGAAGGAACAATAAATTTGAAAACTAAGGCTTGTCAATTTTAATTGACTATTCAACAGAATTACATTTAACACATGAAGAAATCTGTTTTATGGTTGATGAACAGTCTTTGCATAGCTAATACTGATCTCTTCACTGAACCAATGTATTTCTAAGCTAGCTATAAATTGTAATTTGTGATAGAAAATGTTTAAATGTATAAATAACCAATAGCTATTTTTTGTGAAGCTTTAATCACATATACTAACTGTAATCAAAAGGTTTCAAGTATCAAATTTGGAAAAAACATCCAATTACCTTAGTGTAGAACTGCTTGGATGCATACAGGTAAGCAGAGTTACAAACCTGTACATTAGGAACACAGATAAAGCAACCTTGGAACAGGGCGGATGACTTCACAATACAAGTGGAATCTAGTGTAGGAAAGCGCTTAACTTGCATATAACTTGGGTAAGTTCAGTGTCCAAAACCTATTGCCCTAAGTGTTTTCAGTGTTCTTCAAATTGGCCCTTGTTCATGGTAATATAAGAACCTAATATTAATTTTATTATTATATTTCCAAAGATGGGAAGAGATGTTACGAAACTGAATTCCCCTCTAGCAACCAATAGGGATTATTTTTATTGGTTAAAAGGCAGTGTTTTAATGGTGCTCAAGCACACAAAAAATATTTTCAGCATATGATACGTTCCACCACTATGTTGAGAGAAACTATCAAATTTATTTCAGTTAGCCTTCTGACTCTCTGTGCTACTTACCATAGCAGCTAGTGTATTTCTGCCATTGAGATCTAGAAAAGTTTTGGCCATTAAGGACAAAGAGTTCCATCTTCTTATGTCACCCCAGCTGATTAGAGAGATAAGTTTTCGGAAAGAAGTGTGGCAAAGAGTGGCTTTGCTTTCCATCCTTTGTCCATAACATGTGAAACCTGTGTAGTTCATAGACACGGAAGAGAATTTCAAAAGCTCTGACTTAATCACTTTAAAGCATTTTAAGTGTGATCTGCAATGATTCTCCTTTTCTCACCTTTTCTCTCATTCACTTCTTAGTCCTTTTCCTGGTAGGGACCATTACTGACCCTGGACTCTCTGTTTTGAGGGAGTTAGGTTTTGAAATAGACCCAGTTAATTACAGACACATTTATTTTCTACATCAAATGCAAATATTTGTGGTATTTGGAAAAGGAGTATGTTAATTCATATCAGATAATTCTTGCTTTTCATATGTAAGTAAAACTAAATTAGAAAAAAGTTATAATTTTGTAACTTTCTATGATGCCTTGAAATCAAGATGTAAGAGGACCTTATGTCTGTAAAATGAACTTATGTTTGTGCAAGCGTAAACACCTCCAAGTATTACAAACAAGGTTTGTGATCTAGTTGCTACATCTATTCCATCTAATTAGGTCATTGGCAAAAAATCTTAATCAGACTTGCATTTGGTCTCATTGCAGTATCTCTGATAAGTGAATTTTGAATCTGTAAAAGAAAATAACTCTACTACAAAACTATCAATGGTACTATTGACTTTTACCAGCCAAGAAATGGAAATATACTATGAATAGGTAAATACAGCTATGCATTGCTAATCAGATTCTGAATAATCTATATCAGTAATAACAAAAACTCTGCTGCATAACGAAGGTCTATTTAACACAAATTGTTTCAGTATCTTACTTAGAAACACACTATGTATAATTGTACCCTACCTACAGACAAGTTATGGATTTCTAAGCTTGATTTTTGATATTATGTAATTTTCTTTCCTTTTGAAATATTGAATTTAGAAGTATCATCCTATGATTAAAGCAATGTACAACAGGCAGTATGAGGTTTAATTCCTGTTTTTTTTCTTACCTTCTGTTCATGATACAGAGTTGCTTCTCTTATGGCTCTAAGCAATGTAAAACCACAGTTTATCATAAGATTTTTTATAAGCATAACTTGTAACTAATTATGTTGAAATATAAATCTTTGCTAAGTAATAATCAAAAACTATGCTAATAAAGGCAAAAAAATCAATTATGAATGACAGCAACCATACACAAAAGAATATTTCCTTTATTATTAGCATGCTGCCCCCATGAATGACAAAACAAAAGTCTGCTTTACTGACATGATAATTTGCTTAAGAGCAACACTTAACCTAGGCACCCAATTTCACCCACTCTTGCTTGCCAGATACTGGGCATGACTGTACATTTAGACTAGTCATGGAGGTTGCTTATGTAGTCTCATATAGCATCTGTGGTTTGTGAAAAGTAAATGGATTATAATGTTACAGAGAACTGTAATACCTGTAAACTACTGGGTGTTTGTTGTTTTTTGTGGTGGTGGTGGGTTGTTTATTGTATGTGTGATGGGGATGCAAGGGCAGCATGTTTAGTTTCTGGAGTCGCTTTGCAAAAGTAGTTTAACTCCTACCTCGAAAGTGTAGAGTGGTCATCAGAGGCAACTTATTCGTTTAATTCATTTGAATCCAGCATTTTGTGTTGGATTTCTTAGCAGAAGGACAACAGTTTGTACCCGGTAGGTAACGCTGAACTCTCACATGAGAAATAAAAAATTCAGATTATTCTATAACAAAGGGAAGAGATTTGTAGAAAAGAATGCTTGAGTTAGGCATGTTTCTGGGAAAAAAAAGAAGTTCTGATTTTAAAAAAAAAAAAAAAAAACCTCTAGGTTTAGAGTCTGAAAACCACTCAGCCTAGCATTACAAAGAAAAAAAAAAAAAAAAGGGGGAGGCAGCCCTACTACAGGGCTCTCCATCGGGTGCCGCTAAGTCTTGGTTGCTGTCTGTTTGGTTCTATTCTGGAAATGCTGGGCCAAGGTGGAGCTCCTTTGCTTAACAGACAGAACATGAAGGTTTTAAGACATGGACAGGTCTGTCCAAGGTCACACTGGAAGCCTTTACATTTCTTCCACATGTATAAAAACAAAAAAGCAGAAATTTCCTGTAACTATATTTAAATTCAGCAAACAAGGTTTTTATAAAAGAAAAACATTTTATTCTTATGCACCTATAAATTCCAAATTTTGTATAAAAGCATTTGTCTCCATAAGGTATATATAAACTAATTTAAACTCATGTAAGTTAGTTTAAACTATCATTTGAACCCATAGAGCTAGTAGATGGTTAGGGAAGAGAAGAATAATTAAGGCAAGTATGCAGAGTACTGCAGGTACTACAGAGAGTCAGTGTAATCATTTTTTTGCTGTCATATTTGTTACTGTATGCTCCCAGGTTTGCGTGGGCAGGGGAGTTGGACTAGATGACCTCTAGAGGTCCCTTCCAACTGTAGGGATTCTGTGATTCTAATTTGACGTGAAGCTTTTTTTGGTTTTAAATTGTGATATGAAAGGCATGCAATTTGACTTTTCTGAACTAAAAATGTTTTATTGGGAGTATCTTCCACTCAGATTGCTTACTGTTATGTAGGTAAAACATATGGGCCCCTCTTATCTGTTTTTGTCTTTGAGAGTGTCCAGTGACTGCAGCTATCAGGTAAAAATGGTTAGTTAAATTCTGTGTCAAACACTAAAAGTAATGTGTAATCTTTGAGAAATAATGCAAAAGCATCACAAATACTCCATCTCTTGACACTTTTCCACTCTTTCAATTATGATTAGATTTAAAATATTTACTTTAACTATAAATTCACACTTGATGCAAGGTGAATTCTTGATATGTAGGAAATCAAAATAGATATTATGAATTCTTTCCCATTTAATTTTCAAATTTATGATTCTTATAAATGTCTGAAGGAAGAAGTTTGAAGTTTGATGTCAAATTATTCTTCACTGAGGACAATTTTCTTTGGGAGGTATGTGTAAAATAAGAATTTTGCAGTGTTATAGCAGGTGAATATCTTGTGCCTACCATTCCTTCTAGCTAATTCTGTTCATTTGCAGACACTTGTCACTCGAGTTTAGCCATCATCCAGGCAAGCAGTAGATGTGAAAGAGAGGAAAACCAACAAGAATAGATGGCACAAAACAGAATTGCCTGAATAAAAGCATATGGAAAAGAAATAGTAAATACATCTTGTTAGCCTGGGGGTGGTACCTTTGAATGCTTTGGATGTGTACTCTAATAGCTAAGCTTTGGTACCTCTGAATGCTTTGGATGTGTAATCTAATAGCTAAGAGTAATATTTTTATCATTTCTAAGATAGACGTGTATGTGAAGAGCCTGCTGCTTTTTATATTCTCCATATTATTTGCTAACTTTCGCTAATATCTTGCGTCAAAGTGCACCTACTTGCTTATACTATCCCAAAAAAAGGTAGCTCTGGAAATTTGAAAGAAGCTGGAATTAATTGGCTTGCATTTCTGTACTGATGTGGTGAGGTTGCTACAACACACCAACACCCAAATGAATGACAGGGATTTACCAGATTCTGATTGACATTGACTACGTTCATGTCTTAGTTCACACACCTTATATTAGTGCTAGGGCTGGGTGCCTTGCCAGGAAGCTCTCTACAGAGGTAATAGTCTGTTGTCACTTCCCAACAACACCTGCCTGCAGTCTTCCTCTATCTTTAAATAAAAACTTTGTATTTGGGTGGTGATCTAAACGTACAGTAACAATGTTTTAGGCCATTTTATCTCAAGCAGTACTTCATGTATATATTCCCTAGCAGATATTTAACCTTCATCCATTTTAAATATCCAAAGGTTAATCTTTTAGTGATCCTAATCACTTTCTCTTTACTATTCTTTGTCATTTGCTTTATCCTTAGTGTAGAATTTAGTGTTTGTACCTTTTCCCTGGCCCAAGGCACTAAACCTTTTAAGCACTGGTTATTCATGTGTGTGCTATGCTAATGGTCTTGATCTGCTGTTGAGTCAATTATGCATTCTTCCACTCACCCTGCGTAACAGAGAGTTCTTGCGTTAAAAATGTACCAGAAGTAGGGTTTTTTTAGCTACTGGTGGAGAGTCATATCTGTAGCTGCACCAATTCATGGAAAAAAATAGTCTAAGAGGTTTTATGAAATTGAGTACATATCACTCAAAGTAATGTCCATTTCAATGGAATATTCAAAGTAATCCATTTCAATGGAATATTTTATTTCAACCTATTCATAATTCATACATATAACGTTATTAAGAAGATATAAGGCTTATGAAAACATTACATCGATAGCTGCTATATGCCTACTCCTCTCTTAACTAGCTTACTTAGGCATATGAGGAGGAAACATGAAATCATGAGACCAGCAGATGATTCTACAAACTGATTTTCTGATACTTGAAAGAGATTTATTTCTTTTTCTTTCAAAGAAAGGTAGTTTGGTGATTTGTGGGATTAAAGCACTCAACATGAGACTGGGCATGCTCAGTTCAATCCCTGACTTCATGTGTTACTTTAGGTAGATCCCTCTCTACCCAAAGTCTCTCATCTGAAAGATGCTCTGATTAGAAAAGATTGTATTCTGTATTTGTGCATGGCCTGGAACAAAAGAATTTATTATTGGGATGCCACCAGTAATCTTTGTTTTCACAATATACGGAGCTAATATCATTATTTAAAATTCAGATTTAAGAAACATGACCATGGAGAAAATGTTTGCTATTGGGCCAGCCACAGAGAGATGAAACAATATAGTGTCTGATTTGGGAATGGAGAAGTGCAAGTAGGGCTATTCCAGGAATTAGTGGCACTTTTTATAAGTGGAAGAACAAATAAACTTTAAAGTTCATGACAAAATGTCCATTCAGAGTGGTCCAGTTATGACCCCATATGCTAAAAAAACAACAAACAGCCTAGGTAACATTCATGAATTAAGTTAAAATTAAATATAACTCAGATAATTGAACAATATGAAGGAAGCCTTCAAGAACAAAAAAAGCCAGGCATTTGAACAAAATGAATGAATGAGTCTGAGACCATCTAAAAAAAGCCATATGTCTCTTAGCTGTGAACATTGTGCCATGAAATGCTAATGAAGTAGAAGTAATGTTTTACTTTCAGAAACATTTCTCTGCACCTTTCATTGCAAATAACTGAAAATGACTTTTCCAGGTCACACTTACTACATTTCTCTCTTCTGGGAAGACTATTGGCTATTATTGGCATCACTCATAAGCTTCAACCAAAAGTACTTCAGGAACACAGTAGTTGCTTGTCTGTCTGTCATTTCAGAGTTTTATCAACTCACATTTAAAAAAATTCTCTACATTGTTGCTGTACCAGTTTCCTGTCTTTGCTGCCTAAAACTTCTTGGATTTTTATGCTAAAATATGTATTAAAAATACATATGTAAATACATATCCTAAAAACTATTAGGAATACATCATTTTGAGAGTATTTTTAAATATTTTACAGTATTTTTATTCTTTCAATAATATTATTTACATTTTACACTAATGCTAGTTGGATTTCATGGAGTCTCCTGTCTGTGGCTCTTCAATAGCAACCTTCTTGTATTTATTCTACATTTGTGTTGAAGAAGACTTATTTTTTGAGTGATGTTATTGTGGTATGAATGGGAAAAGAATTATGTTAAAAGATATCATCTCTGTATTTTTAAATTACTTATTTTTTAAGTCTCTGCTTTACAGCATCTTTCTATTATGTGATTGCTTTCAGGAGAAATTGCTCCACTACCTGTCAAATTACTGTCACACTCTTCCAGAACATATTTTTCAGGGCATACCAGGCTATGCCTTTATGCAAGAAATCACGCTGTCCTCAGTGACCACCTACAAAAATCCCTTATGATCACAGTAATTGCCATGTTAGTTGGAGTAACTTTTTCAATGAGCTATTGATGGTAAGAACATGCAAGAAATTGTTTAAGAGTTAACAGAGGAAGAATAAATTTGCAGCAAAAATATACTGAAATATAAAATACTGAAGTAAACTACTGGAATGAAAATATAGTAGCATTTTTCTAGTAATTCAGCTGTTAGTTGGGTTACTGTTGCCCCTGGGTAAGCTGACATTTTTGTATGCACTAATTAGCAAAGAGGTCAAATAAAATTTCAAGTAAAAAAGTTAATTTGTGATGTTTTGCTTCTATGGAGGAATGCATCATGGCGCAGTGATGGGCAAAGGAAAACACTGGGTGCACCCTTCCTCCTAGCTAGGGCTCATTTATTATCTACATCTAATTAGATGCAAATGAAATGGAGAAAACTACAAGTGCAGATTGTTTATGAAGATTGGAAAATAGCTGTAGGTTGGTGTATGAAGCACCGTTGCTATGTATAAGTGCACGCACACGCTTGATTTCTGATGTGATTAAACTCTAGTGTAACTAACAGCAATGAACCAATAGAGCAGCCTAATATCTCTGGCGCTTGCTAGGCACACCTGTAGTGCTGTCTGCTCTTTACTAAATAGTGTGTATGAAAATACTGGATTACACAGGTACAGTAGCAGCTCCACTAAAAACAGCCAAAATACAAAAAAAAAAAAAAAAAAAAAAAAACCCACAGTTTTTATTTCCAAGTCAGCCAAATCTGAATTGTTATTCAGATTTCCTGCTGAAATTTCCAGCTGCTTTCCAGCTAGCTGCTGTAATCATAATTCTATCTTCATGAAAAATGAAATAAGGATTTAGCAATAGCATTTGCCATGCTCAGAACAGGTGTCTGCAACACAAGTGTTTATGGAATATCTTTAGCTAAAATAGCACAGGTATTACACTCCTTATCTGCAACAGGGAAAAGACTGTCTAAATTCAGGCTAGAGAGTATGTCTGAATTCCCTGATTGCTTCAGCTCACTTTTCTTGTGTGTGTGAGAATGGTCACAGGATTGGCACTGTGGCAATGGGCAGTTCTTGGGGTGTTGGGGAAGAACCCCCAGTTTCAGTCTGTCAGGCTAGCAGATGTTGAATCTGCCTGATCTGGCTCCACAAGAACAAGAGACAGAACTTGTTTCCTGAAGTGCCCATTCTTTGCGCTTCTGTAGACCTTCTATTCTTTTCCATGTTTTTGTACCAATGGAAAGTAGTGGTTTGCAGTCCAACAATTTCCTTGAGGTTGGAACTAGTTGTTAAGTCCTCTGACCCTTGGAGTGATAAGAGTTTATCAAGGTAATAAATGTATAATAGTCTCTGAGGAATCACACATGTCAGCTAAGGTCAACTTGTTCACGAGAAGTTTTAGAAAATAGTAGAGAGGGATTCCTTCTGCTAACCATGGTAAGTTAAATGTTCTGGATGGGGGATGATTTGAGGGTAGGTGCATACTTACTGTACTGTTACTGTCATCTTCTCTCTTCTGGGAATGAGAGGACCAAATCCAGATTTGCCATGTGCTCTGTGTGCATTTTACATATAGAAAATCAGGCAAAAAATGAGGAATCTTTTCTTTCCTTCCAGCCCAATCCAGCCATGAGTAGTCTGAGACAGTAACTTCTGTTTTTAAAAAAATGTTTTACTAGCTGTGTATATTTATCTTAAGGAAGACTATCTTGAACTTGACTATCTGTATAATGGTATTTAGATAAAATACTAAAATTTGTTGGCCTAAAAATTTACTTTTATTTGAAAAAAAGTTAACTACAAAAGGGTTAAATCATATCCTTTGCTGTAGACTGAGGATGTAAAAATGTAACTAAAAATAAATCCTGTTGCAGCTTGTGAGGACAGGAGGAGGGGAAGAGAGGGTTAGCCAATCCAAAAATAGCTTTCCTTATATCTAAAAATTTACAGAAAAAGCGTATTTCCTATTACATGAAAAAAGTTTTTCTGAGTAAAATGCTGATAGTCTTATCCTTAAGAGCAGCATTTTTTTCCTCCATAATAATTGACCATCAGAGGATTGTATGAACAGCAAAAAGCTCCTTTTCAATATGCAGATATTTCTAAAATAGCCACAGGAGATGCTTCCTTTCATTAGAGAGTGACGGTTTGCTTCTCTGGTGGTATTTGTACTGCAGATAACCTCCTGCTGTCCCAGGGAAATTGCACTCAAGTGGTGTTACCTTTCAGAATTTGGAGCATGTTTACACAAGAACTATACCTAGATGCAAAAATTACTTTACAATATTTTCATCTGCAGGCTTTTGCTGCTTTCAGTTCTGTAGGATGTTTCTGCTGTTAGTCTACAGTCACGCATTAGGCTAGGCATGTAAAGTAATGCAGTGTGACTGATACAAGCTGATGTTACACTTCACAGCACAATGCTTCATAATGTGTTATGTCAATGAGAGCATTTAAAAAAACTGTAATTCTACAGAAGGAGCTAACTAATGAAAGAAACCAAAAGTAACCTTCCTTCCTCTCCTCTTCCCATTTACCTCAAAATCTAAAAATACTAAGAGCAGAAAGCTATTTGTAATCCACAGATAAAAATTATTCTTATGAGATCTATAATATTAAGCCATTGTATAACATACATACAAATAGAAATGAATTAAAAGGGGGAAATATTGTATTTTAAAACTATAGGGTTTTAAAATTATTCTTCAAAGCCATGTATTTTTACAATAAGCAAGAGTTGTGAATTTTAATGCACATGAAGACTGCATGATGCTGTAAGATTTCTCAGCTTGCACTTCCTTGATCCTGGAGATACTTGTTTTATTGAATTTCCTGGTCAGTTTAATATTCCTTTAAAAATAGGAATTGCTATTCTTTAGCTTCAACCCATTGTAAATTCTATTTGTTTCTTCTGATTTTTAACTTTTATGTCTGCTTTGAAGGTGATCTTTTTATTTGATCCAAGCATTATATTCTTTTTTTTTTTTTTTTCTAGATAACCATAATGAGATTAGTGTGGTACTTTTCCTGTGCTGCTGCTGCTTACTTCAAAATGGATGCCAAGTTCTTTTTTTCAGTGTATTAAGAAGTAATTTCTGCAAAATTTCTTCGGAGGATGCTCTGATATTTCAGAAATCTTTCTTCAAACTCGGTCTTACTACAGCAAAGCACTTAACCTGGTCCTTGATGTTACTATTCATAGTAGCTGAGCATTAAGACTCCACTGTTAATTTTTTTTCCAGACAGTTGTACTTCACATTTTTAATATGTATCTTCTCAGTGGTTTTGCATATAGGTTGAATTGATGGAAGTTTATCCAGGTTTGGAAATTTCTAGTTTTAATGGTATCTGACCTTAAGGTGCAACATACAGCATATTCTCCTTTAAAAGCGTGTTTTCTTACAAAAGGTATTATAAAGCCCCTTGTCTCAAATAGTAAGAGTGAAGCCTTGAATCTGTGTGAGCAGAGCAAGGAAGGACCAAGTTTGCTGCTCCTCTGCCCTCATTAGGGAAATTCAGGCTAGGAACAGCTCTAGCCTGCCACGCTATGGTGCGCTTCAGGAAATACAAAATGCCCACTGTGGCTTCAGGATGTGCCCCAGGCTGTGGCTGGCATCCTTACCGATGAACTGCAAGCAGACATCACCAACTCGTACGTGGAGTAGGCAGAAAGGGTGATGTGGAGAGAGAGAGTAAACTTGCGTGCTATTCTAACGAGATGCTGTACTGCAGACAAACTCAAAAGGACATCGCTGATGTAAAAGTTCCTTGAAACCTGTGCACGTGACTTGCCCCAGAACACATGCTAACTCTCAGAGATAGAGACAAGGAAAAATAGAAATTAACAGACAGTGAGGGTTACTGTTTGGTTTGGATCTTTAGCCACTAGGTTTTAGATCCTGATAGCAAGTGTTTACTTAAAAACATTTTTCTTCTGTAATAGAACTGGAAAGAATCTCCAGTAAGGAAACAAAGACCCCAAAATGGTATGGGCTGAATGCTAGAAAACTTTCCTGGTAAATCATTTTTGTAACATGTTTTACAAATGAGGCAAAAAAAGTTCACAAAATAGTGAAAATTTAGTATTTCGAATCATGAAAGTGGAGGGAACTAAAAATGGAACAGTGTTAACATTTATCAGTAGAAGAGTTTTTGTTTGCTAGCCAATCTTTTTGATGCCAGGAGAATACCTTTTTCTTCTCACTACTAGAGCCAGCTTGCTAATTCATTAAAATAGTTATTTTATTTTACAAAGACTGATTGTCGGAAGATCAATTTGACAATAGTAATAAGATTTATTCAGGCTGCTACTTATCAGTGTATCTCAGCCTATCCAAGCATACCAGGTCCTGTTTTCTGTATGCTTGTGCCTTACCTAGACAAATTCATCCAAATAAAATCATTCCGGTCCCTTTTTCCTTGCAAGAGTGACCTTTGTACGAGAGATAAACAGCTGAAGACTGGGAAATGCCTCCTTATTTTATTGGATATGAAGAGCTGCAGCCTTTTTAGATCTTTGTTTAAATGAGATGAGAGAGTGAGATAAGATGCTAATCTGTGTAATTAGCAATTCCAGATAATAAGATCTTGTGCTGAATTGCCTGCACTGGATACACGCCAAGTTGCAAAAGCATAAATTGCCCAACAAAATCATTACATTGCTGAGAGAGAAGTCAAAACAAAGTAAAAGGTCTCTTAAGGCCTAGTCTGTCTTTGAGAGAAGCTCCTTCTCTGTTTTAAACGTGAACTACAGAATACCCGCAGCAAAGTCCACAGCCCAGGTTTGCTGTCCCAAGGAGGACACAGCATGTGGAAGGATCCCTTTTTCCCATGTCAGGTTAGACTGTGTTAACCCCAGAGCTGATATATTTTCACTGTGCCTTTCCATCACATCGATCAGAAGACCCTTGTTCCCTCTCAGGTTCACGAGGTCTATAAGTGCTACCTATCTTTGTGGTAGATAGAGGGTTTCCTTTCTCTCAGCTAGCTACAGGCATCATTTTCAGCCTTGATGCTTGGAAAAGGCTGAAAGGCTCTTTCACATATAAAAATACAATTTTACAAATGCATCTCATAAATGCAGATAAATTCAGTCCTGTGAGCTAAATTAGTATTCTCAGAAAGATGTGACCTGCCCTGGGAGACAAGACATGATCTGTGAATGATAATTATGTGCAGTCATAAAAACAGGAAGATTCTTTTTTTTCTACTGTTCACAAGGCTTTTCCAGGGTCTCCCATTTACTTTCCCTGCCAAATTTATGCATGACCAATTGATTTATAACCACTGATTCTTGGAAATTTACACAGCTTCTCTAATCTTAGTCCCTGTTATACTTTCCAATGTCTGGTTTTAGAGACCAAAGAAACTATACTTTCTCAGTGTTTTCTTGTAAAGAGAGTTTTTTTTCTCTTCTTCAAATAATTCTATTTTGCAGGATTTTTCTCAATTTATATTCTTATTTCTTTAACATGACTGTTTGGAAGTAAGCTCTGACCGAAAAATAGATGAAATCTATTTTAATGTTACATTCAGGTTGTCGATAAACTACTTAATATATTTGAATGTAATAAAGTGATGTCAGCTAAATTCCCAAAAGTTGCAATGAGATATCTGAGGTTAGGTAGAATTAATTCAGGTTTATATTGTTTCCCTATGAAAAGACACATCAGTTCTTTCTCCTCAATTTCAAATGACAAAAGAGTGAAAATAAACAGCAAGTAAAGTGCTGTTCCTTTTCTTTGACAACAGGCACTAATGGGATTAAAATATTCCCTACATGTTATTGTAATGTCTGTGCTTCTGAAAAGGCAGGGGAAATTTGTAAAGAGGAGGCTGTGGGCCAGCAGCTAAGCGGGGGGCCAGCAGCCTGCCTGAACGCGTCTGGAGAGCTGCTGGGATGAGCCTCGTGCTGCGAGATAAGCGCCAGCTCGGGTGGCTACAAGCTGTAGAACAGAATGGGGCGTCAGTAAGTGGTTTTGTACGGGGCGTTTAACATGAGTACAGCTGTTATTGGAAAGCTGAGTAACATTAAAACCAACATGCAAACTGGCTAAAGTTACAGTATTTGGCATTACAAATCTTTTACAACTAGTAAGCAGCCCTCTTGGGGTGAGGGTGAGGGAGATGAGAGCAAATGGTACAACATGAAATCTGACATCGTCTGGTTTATTCATGTGCTTGAATAGCACGATATGCTGTCTACTTGATTTGCCATTTGAATAAAAAGTTATAAATATGTTTTCTATATAGGCATAAAGATGGGGGAGCGGGGGAGTTATCTTGTAATTGATTAGAGGAGGAATTCTCTAGTAGTTGAAATGTTAGTATTGAAAAATCACTCATTTGTTTTTCCATAGATGAATGAAACAGTCATATAGTAGAAGGTGATGATGTGACACTGCCTGATGACCTCTGTTTCCTTCTCCCTGAAAGCAGGAGGGAAAATAAGGTTTCTGTGGTGGAATACAGGGAAGGAAATTTAAATCATCATTATAATCCACTAACATTTAAATTAGCTGAAAGAGGCATGTCATGCCAGGAAACCATGCAATGGTTTATTTTCATATCAAAAAGATGAAATATTTAAGACTGAAACCTTAGGTAGTTTAAAACTTTATTTTTGGAACACAGTAGAAAGACTGCAGAAAACTGAATGTGTTCAATTTTTAAAACTGAGGGTATTTTCTCTCCTAATCTTAGGCTATTGGAGTAGAAAGCACCTCTGCTTGCATACACTGAAGAATGACCTAGTGGTCTTGGCTTTGATAACCATTGGGTGTTTGGCATGTTTACCCCCATGTCATATGGAATTATGTGCTATTAGGCATGGTCGTGACAACTATTCAAGCACTATGCCTACACTGAATAGAAAGTATTAATATACATATTATTGTATTACCTTAAAATAATTTGACGCTACTTAACTGAGCTCTTATAGATATGTTTTCAATGAATTATTTACATTTGCTACAATGTCTGATCAGTAAAATACATTCTTCTTGGAAACTTTTCTGCTGGCAGGAGGTCTCTGATAATTTCTACATGTTGTTGTACTTCAGACCTTTTTTGAGAATTTTTTGAAAGTCAGAATATTGTGTTTTGAACTTTTTGTTGTTTGCTTACATAAAAAAAAAAAAACATTTTTAGAGGGTGGACTGGGGGAAGATGGTACTTGTGGTTTTATCTTGTGCAGTGCTTTGGAAAATGGAGCTTCATTCAGAGCTTTTTCACAGACACTCTGTAATAAACAAAATCAATAATAACTGTTCTAATTAGAATAGTATTCTAGTGCCAGCTAGAAAAATAAGCAATTATTCATAAACATTTTATGGGAACAGCTGTTTTTCCATGTATAGATAGTCTTTGATATAATAGCCTTTGTCACCACTTTCATTTGTGCCTGATGTTTAATTTCAAGACTTAGAGTTGTTTTGCTAGGGTAGACCCCTGTACTGACAATAAAATATACTGAAAGAACATGGTATTTATGCAGGATCAAGAGTCTCTGATTCTTGGAGAATTCATTACTTATGGGAAAAAATAGTGTTTTTTTCAATAATAAAAAAAAGAGAATAAGAAATATTGTGAGGGGGTTGTAGGTTTTACTATTATTATTTTGCAGAACTAAAGAACTAGTATATTTATGTTCTGGGAGGGACTGGTCAATTTTCTTCCGATGCCAAGATAGACAGTTTTCAGGAGAGTTGCATCTGGCTATCCAGGATCTAAGTTTAAACAAAAGTTTGATCGTTGGAAACATCATCTGGATCCTTTCACTTTTAATAGTTTTGGGAGAATATTCTCAGAATAAAGAGCTACTGTAATGGGTTTATCACTAAATTCAGTGAAACAAAGCTTAAAGGTCTTTGAGAAACCATATACTATTAACAGTACTTCAAACAACAAAATATGTGCCATGCACCTTGGTTTGAAACTTTCAACTGTTTCCCTAAAATGAATGATTTTCTTCTGGATATTTCTTTACCTACTTGCTATCTAAGAAGCAAATGCTTACCATATACCACATATATATACATATCCTTTCATATTATAGATCTCTTTATTTCCTGGACAAGCATGAGGGGGAGAAAAAAATCCTTCTGATAATCTATTCTTATTTTATCAGTATCAGCTCTATTAAATCTGTTATGAATGTTAACTTGGCCAACGCTGGATAGTAACTTCCATTCTTTCATTACAAAATAAAAAGCCACACTTCTGTAGGTTAAATAATTTGGATGAGTTGGTTACAGATGGGAACTAGTTGCACATCATAATTGATGAAATGGTCTGAAATCTTTTGGATAGGAGCTCATCCTGAATACTGATGATACTAATAGGACTGAGGGACAAGTTACATGGTGGATACCATCTTGCCTCATATAGGTAAATGAAGTAGGGATCTCTGAAACTTAAATGAAGTTTATAGAAAGGCCCATATTTTGCATTTGGGAGCAGTGTTTTTTGACAGAAGACGTAACAGGTTCACTTTATTATAGTATCAGACAAAAGAAGCAAGCACTAAGAGATATAGGTAAGAATCAGGCCTCAGATGCTAATAAAGCTTGGGTGCATTCCACTTCTAATTAGGTGTAATGCTGGTGAATTCAATGTACATTTTATGTGACAGCAGTTCCTATTTCCTAATTGGAAAAACTGACCCTAAGAAATCAAAGCATTTTTCACAGGTTAAAAGTTCTCTATTTAAAGTATAAGCTAGCTCACGGAAATGATGCTTTGTCTTTAAGGTGAAAACTCCTATCCTGGCTATTGTCATTATTAAAAAGAAGTTGGTGCAGCACCCATCACATCATCACAGAACTTATGCTTTTAAGCAAAAAATACTTGTCCATTTTTTCTTTCATTTTTAGGATCGGTTTGCTATTTGTTTATAAATGAGATCAGGATAGATCTCATCTCATTTATGTTTCTCGTCTAATTTAAGTTGAGGTTCATAAAGTTATGGGGCGGGGGAGAGGAACAAACAAACCTCATAGTCAGAATTTATTTAAATTTGTTGTTTATCTTCATTTTATCTCATGGATGCGTATATACAGAAGTAATCAGTTTACAAATTACATTACAGATGGTACTAATTAAAATCACTTAGATTAATTATAGAAACAGATTAAATCAGAGGCTTAGTGAAATAGTGTGGAACAACAAAACTACAGAAGCAGCTTTGCTTTTAATGCTTAGGTAGAAGTCAAAAGCTATTCCTTAATCTGTGACTGCTTAACTATAATTTAAATTTCTCTAAAGCTCTGAGTTCATTTAACTTCGGTGATCCTTTTTGTGATTTCAGTTTTTGAAAATGGGTAATCAGCTTGACACAGACTCCCAGTGGTACCAGATAGAAAGAAGAAAACAGTTAATATCGGTAGTAGAAAAAAATAATTAAAATGCCCAATTAATACTTAGGAGAGAAATCTTATTTGAAACACCTAATCTGATGTCTACCTGAACAGAGCAATAATGATTTCTTTCATGTGTTCAAAAAGAGTCCAGAAGTATAGGGAACTTTTCCATTTGTCATTCAATGAAGTACAAAGACTACAGCAGTTTACAAGTTTCTGTATTCTTAAAACACAGTAAAATTTCATTCATGCTGAAGTATGTGATAAAATTCCCATTAACTTCAAATGTCTAGGATCTCGCCTGTAATAACTATGTTATGTGTTCATTTGATAGATTTTAGTTCCTAACACTTGAACTGTGCTGGCAATTGTCTGTTTTACACATATCCTCTTGTTTGGTGGTATTTGATGTAACTAGTTGCTATTGTCTGTAGGAATTCATTTTGTTAAACTCCTTTCCCTTGAAAATTTCTGAAGCATCTTGTAAAACTAGATCTGTGCTAGTTTCCACTTACAGACCAAGGAACAGATCCCTCCTATTTGCAAACCGAAGAAATCACCATTTGGACACAAATAATCCTCATGTGAAATGAGGAAAATACTTACACATTTTGAATCTGTTGTAAGAGATGTATATTACTTCCAAAAGAGATGCAATAGGACACCCTAAAGTGGCTAGTAGGTGGAACTTACCTGCTTAAGTACTAGCTTCCCGTACTAAGTTAATTGTCTTTTTGTGTTTGATATTGATGCTATTGTAGTAAAATGTTCACAAAGGGATGGAGATAGATACTGTGGGGAAGAAGTAAGAATATAACAACACTGATTTCCAGAACTAATTAATGCTGGAACAATTTGAGTAGAGTAGCAAAATAGGCAGCTAGAACATTAATCATGTTCTATTTTAATGGAAAACTAAGAGTGAAGTTTTGGCTGAAGTATATTTTTAATAACAGTGAAGCCAATGAAGAAGTGAAAAGATAAAGGAGAATACTCTGCCCAACTCTGACTACACAAGTCAATGTAGTTACACTGAACTGGTATCTGTAGTTTTTACTATGTTATGTAAAGCCAATATGAAAAAAATATAAGAAGGACTTTCTGGCATGTATTCAAAAGAACCCATTACCCTAGAGCTGTACCTTGCTAAGCCAAAGTACTTTTTTTTTTTTTTTTTTTTGAAAAAAGTACTTGAAATCTGTAGAGTACCTGCCAAATGAAAGTCCAATATAGTTTACAAATAACATACTTCCCTTAGTGCTGTAATGGAAACATTGTACAACTTGTGAAATTGCCTTTTTGAATATCTACAACCCCTTACGAACATGCTGCTTGTCTCTCTCCAGAAATAGCAGCCCAGCACTTTCCATTCTGTATCATTAGTATACACCATAGTTACTGGTTAGGAAGCAAATAAAATCAGACTTTGCAGTGACAGTAACAATAGATGCCAGACTCTCAGTTTAACAGAGGCAGAAATTTGTTCTACTGCAAATAGTACTGTTTTTGTTGTTGTTGCTTTGGATTTTGTTTGTTTTTATTTTGCATAATGGTGCTGAGGTTGTGTGCAGCCTTCACTACAACATATGTTGCTGTAGGTCATTTTTAGGTCAGTGATTACAGAACACGTAGATGAATTCAGGGAAAAAATGAATATTTCTATGCTTTTTTATTTTGCTGATGTTAAAAAAATAAAAAAAAAAGCAAAATGAAAAAGCAGCACATATCTTCTATGAATCAATCTCATAGTTTCCATCATCTTCAGTCTGACAAAGCTTCTTGACCCATTTCATAGAAGACCTTAATTATCACTTCTAAACAAACCCAAGCTCATTATGCCTATAAGCCCAACTTGTCAGTCACAAACATATTTGTCAGAGACCTGATGGACTTGACATCTTTATGACTTACAGAGTCTTACTGTGGTATCTGATTTTTATCTGAAATGCTACACCTATATGCATTCTAGTCAAAGCTCCTGATAAAATAGAATAAAACCAAATCAATACCTGGGTGAAAGATTTGCTATCTTAGAGGATGATCTGGAAGAAGGAGATGAACTTTTCTTCCTCATGTAGCTGTAAATCATTGCTGCTACTTTGCAGTCAGATTTACTGTCTCTATCTTTTGCCAAGACGTCCGACATCAGATCCAGCGTATTTGCTGTTGGGGAAAAGAAAAGTCAGATATGTTCACATAAACATATCAGTCTTGATTCTAGCAAAATTCCAGCTGTATTTTTTTTCCTAATGATAACATAAACTTCATGGAGAATTTTTGTGAATGTGTGAGGAAGTTTGAGCCGATATTAGGAAAAAGAATCTAAACGAGGTAGACCCTGCAATTATACAACTGAAAGAGTGGCAAATGGAGCAACCTGGAGAGTAGTTAGTTATATCAAGAAAAATTAAGGATAATCAGAAACTGTGTTTAAGAATTCTGTCAAGTAATGACAAATTCAGAAATAATCAGTGTGTTTCAATGTTTTACATGCTAAATGCCTATATATTATGTGAGAGGTTTGAGATTTCTTTGTGTTATTTTATGGCTCATTTAAAATCAATAACAGCAAGATTAATATGTGAGACTTCCAATTTTTGAAGCTTCATAATTTAAAATTTTGACATTTTTCTTCCAATGATTTTTTTAAATCCTTATTTTAAATTTTAAATTATATTTTAAATTATATTATTTGTCTTCGCACAATGCTTTTGTTTATTTTCACTGTAATTGCAATAAGTTTATCAAAATTCTCCTAGTTCATAGGCTTGAAATGTCTGATTTGGAAAAATCTAGGCTCTGACATGCCCCCATCTTACTGCAGACTGGTACATTTGTACCCCTCGATATTTTTGTGGACTCTAAGTGTACAACTAAGGAAAGAAGCTACCTCATTTCACTGCCATTCATCTTGAAATCCTGAACTACTTCACAGATAAAAGAGAAATATATTTAGTTTGAAAATAAGAATTATTTGGAAGTGTCTTTATTTTATGTCTTTCAGCTGTAGATGCTAAGCACTTTATACAGGAGGAAAAAATCATTATTCACACGTTGCAAATGGGAAGCTGAGGCACAAAATGCTGTGGAAATTCCAAAATCATGCAACAAGAAATGTCAGAAAAGGAAACCAGTGTTCAAACCCTATCTGAAACACTAGCCATTATCAGTCAACATGCTATCCCGTACCTAAAACTATATGTGGAGGAAGATGTGGAATAATGCCATAAATGAAATTAATGTAAGTTTGGCAAAGTTCAGTAAAGAAAGTTGGTATATGGCAAAGATACTAAAGTGAGTAGTGCTGGTTTAAAATGTGGTTGCACAGATGTAAGTACTCTTAGATCAATTAAATCATTTAAGTATACTTAAGAGTTATTAATGCAACCATATTATGCAAGGTATGTTCTACATAATCTACATAAGGTGCTGGAGGACTAGAAGAAAGCCAATGTCATGCCACTCTTCAAAAAAGGCAAGAAGGAGGACCCAGGCAACTACAGGCCGGTCAGCCTCACCTCCATCCCTGGAAAAGTGATGGAACAGCTCATACTGGCCGTTGTCTCCAGGCATGTGGAGGAGAAGAAGGTAGTCAGCATGGATTCATGAAAGGGAAATTATGCTTGACTAAACTGATAGACTTCTATGATGGGATGACAAGCTGGATAGATGAGGGGAGAGCGGTGGATGTCATCTATCTTGACTTCGCCAAGGCTTTTAACACCGTCCCTCACAACATCCTCCTGGACAAGCTCCGGAGGTGTGGAATGGATGAGTGGACACTGAGGTGGATTGGGAATTGGCTGGATGGCAGAGCTCAGAGGGTGATAATCAGCAGTGCAGAGTCCAGTTGGAGGCCTGCGTTGAGC
>JAWLRI010001006.1:1673973-1697740 GCA_034781795.1 Crypturellus tataupa
GGAACAGGCTGCCCAGAGAGGTTGTGGAGTCTCCTTCTCTGGAGATCTTCAAGACCCGCTTGGATGTGGTCCTGTGCTCTAGGTGGCCCTGCGTGTGCGGGGAGGTTGGACTAGGTGATCTCTAGAGGTCCCTTCCCACCTTAAGCATTCTATGATTCTATGATAATTCTTACTATAATCTGCAAACTAGAGGGCTTAAAATTCTCCTGCAGTATATATAATGTCAGGGATGTAGCTCCAAACATTTTTGTTTAAAATATATTACCACAGTAGAAAAACACAGGCCTACCTAGTAACCAGGTAATTAAAAAAAAAAAAAAAAAAGTAAAGCTCATATTTTGTAGGAAATGCTTTTAATCAGCCAGAAATCATAGAATCAAAGAATCGTTATGGTTGCAAAAGACCTTTAAGATCATCGAGTCCAACTCAAAAACCTTGAACCATGCTAAACCATGTCCCTAAATAAGTGCCTCATCTACATGTTTCTTGAGCACTGCCAGGGAATAATCTGCTGTGAACAATACCTATATTAAGATATTTAGTTACACATATAATTTGCTATATCTACAAAATTTCATTTGAAATTTAATCTTGCAGTATTTTTATTTCAAAATTTAATATTGCAAAAGGTGGTAAATCTAGTTGCTGCTGCACTGTAAGATGCAAATATCACCTCACAAGTTCTCATGCTATATCAATGCATTACTAATGCACAAGCCAATTTGTTCTCTGCATATGTTCTAGACTGTTCCAATAAGGCTAGTTGTTTTTGTGTTAATTTGTAAATCTAAGAAATTGTAGAAATAGTTCAAAACATTACGCACATCAGAATCTTTTGTGTCTGTAAAATGGTTGCTCAAATGAGAACATTTAAGATTCAGTTTGTAGTTGTATTATTTGGTATAGAACAGTATCCTCTTAAATGGTGTTTAGTTAAGTGTAGGTTTGACACTTTAAACTGTTAACTTTTTGAAAGTAGAAAATAACTATAGTTACCTCAGTGGAAGAAATGATAGAGGAGTTTTTAATTGGCAGTGTATACTTTTATACTCAGACACTTTCTGAAAAATGTGTGAGAAGTAACTTTAAATATATTTCCTTGTGGAAGATGTGAAAACATGAAGAAATCTGAGTCAAGTCAGACACACCTGTATCAATTAATGGGTTTTAAAGGAGTTAGTTTTAAAATTTTCACCCAGGGTTTCCAATTTCATAAGCCATTTTAACAGTTGAAAGCAGAGCATTAAAATTCTTTTGACATTCTTAACTGGGTGTTCTCCCTCTCTCTTCATCTTACTCATCATAGTACTTCCCTTTATTTCTCTCTGAGCTTTAAAGAATACTCAAAACATTCGTAATCTTTTCTTTCAAAAATAATGCACTAAAATATCTGTAATGCATGCGTGAGGTTAAATTGTCCACATGTAGAATCATTAGAGGTAGTGAAGTCACCAGGACTTCTGCCGATATTCTGTGCCACATGTCTCAGTTCAAGGCAGATAATTAGACGTTATACATAGCTCTAAAATCTTGTTTTGCCAGAGGGAAACATAGGAAGAATCAAACTGATAGTCATTCAGCTTTTGGCACAGAATGGAAAAAACATGAGTTGTGCAATTATGTGTGCAGGATGTATACATTAAAAATTTTGACTGAAAAAATGTTTTTATATGACAGTCTAGATGCTCGAGAAGCATCTTCACTCTTTTTTGTCTCTATATTCTATGATATCTTTATATCACAACTTTATATCACTCTTCAATATTTCTTTTTTGCTGATATTTTTGTGTTGCCTTTGTTGGTGTAGTGTCTTATATCAGTCCTACAGTATTAAATGCTATGTTTCCCTAATTAAAAACTCCAAGAGAAAATAATTTGCATAAGGGAAAGAAACAAGATACTTAAGTCTACAGAGTGGTTTCCATGAAAGGAATAAGTAAGTTGGGATTCTTTTGCCTGGAAGAAGTAGCAGGAGACATGGAAGTTTTTATAATCCTGGTTGAAATGAATAGCGTGCATAAGTAACGATAGTTACTGTCTCTTCTAACATAAGAACTAGGCAATAAAGTAAAATAAACAAATCAAGGTAAAAGGGGGCAGGTTTAAGACAGATACAAGGCATTCTGAGACTTCTTGACTCAGGATGTGGTCGATGCTAAGAGTTTATGAGTTTCCATAGGGGCTGGAGGAGACCATGGAAGAGAAATCCATTAAGGATACAAGCTTGTGACATTAGCAAGTCGAGCCAATATAGATCTTTGTTGAAGTATGCTTCAGGATGGAGTCAGATCCTCCAAATTTTAACCTATGGCATTTTTAAATTTTCACTATCTTTATGTTTTGAAAAGAAACAGCTCTCTAATTTATGAGCATTCTTAAGCCCTGAAGCTGAGAGGTATGTAATGTAGTTTGACTGTTTTAGTGCGAAGTTCAGCATATCACACTTTGTGAAATCTTCACATAGTTGCTGTGAAGGTAAACTGTGTGTTTTTTCTTTTTTCTTTTTTTTTTTTTTTTCTTTTTTCCAATGACTAGTGTAATGTGGAGGAAAACACAGACATTTTTTGTAAGCAACTAGATTGCAAAATATAATCTATATATTATGTTTGATTTGCTTTTTTAAGAGTAAAGTTTTTTTGTGTGACAGTTTTCCAAATAGCTTTAATTAAATGCTCAGTAGAGCCACTGGTTCCGAGCTATTTTGTGATGATGTTATTTCTGTCATCTATGAAAAGTGCAAGTGGCAGCCCTAACTTCTGCTGATGGAGAGGGCAGATGGCAAAAGGAAGTGGCCATCTCATTAAACTCCTGTTTTTCCAAGCTCTTTCCCTTCTTCTCCTCCCTGATCCCTTGAGTCTTAGCCTCTCATCTCACATTTCAACCATAAACTCCTTCAAAACACACAGCAAACTAAATTATGCTCAATATCCCCGATGGATCAGCTTTGTCAAAAAGCCTCCCCCACAACCTTTTTGTGCATCCATAAATGCAAGATATGCTCTTGCTAGCACTCTAACTTTCTCCTCTTCAGAGGAAGAGGTGTATGACAGCAGCTTTGGTGTACAAGGCAGGATGGATCAGAAGGCCAGGTTTGTGACATAGCCTTTAAAATAGCACAGACTGCTACCAAAGTAATGTTTCAGAAATATTGATCTCTATGACTAGGGCTGGAGTCTGTCATACAACAGGTAAGTACAGTATTTCTCACAATACTCTTGCAAGAGAGAATGGGTTACTAAACCAGAATATTTTACAAATGTTTTTGGTTTATTTCCTTGTTTGTTTGCTTGCTTTTTTAAATTTATTTTTTATTTCTGTAAGAATATTACAGGAAAGAGTGTAAAAATGGTGAGCTGTAAGTATGGATAACATGACACCTACTTAAAAATTATGTTTTCACATCCCTGTACTTTTTTCTATAATGGCTTAATTTCTGTTGGTTTTCAAGCAATCTTTTGTTGGAGGTTTTTCCTCAATAGTATAGCTGAGTATAAATTATACTGCAAACATTTCCAGAAGCACAGCTTCTAAAATAGGTTTATATATTTAAATGCAAAGATGCTTGCAAAGGTTTTTGATGGTAAGATGCTAACTGCACACTGTTTCTCCAAGTACAGTATGTTTTTCTGAAGCTATTATCTTGTGTTGATATTAACTACATAAATAATTGTGACATTTTGATGTTTTCAATAAACCCTGCTTTTCTTTTTCTTCTGAAGATGAGCTATTAAGTGAAACTTTTTTTCAACTTGTCTTAGGCTTGTGTTCTTTGTCTGAAGCTGACCACACTTTCTTTCAAAATGCGTTGTGAACCTTTTTAAATTTATATCTTTGTTGATCATGTTTGAAACATTTTATTGAATTGCTAACCTTAATGCTGCAGTAGTTTATCTTACCGAATTCTGCATTCTTACTTTTTTTACTTTATTTCCCTGTCCCTCAGCTATATATCTGATATATCTGATTTCTTTTTTTAAAGAAATCTCCAAAACATTTTCTATTTAGCATAATATTGAAGCTATTGAATGTATCAGTGAAGATAAAATGTGGCAGTGGTAGCCTCAGGTAACTCATTAGTGGGCTGTGTTTACAATTGAGAGAGGAGGAAAAGTGCTTAGTGGTAACTGAGTTAATTAGTTGCTGACATTGATATTTGGTGATAATTGCCACAGGAGATGATGGAGTTTCATAGATCACCTGGCTTCAGATATGATTGTTGAACTAGACTTAAAAAAAAGCAGGAGTTTCTTGAATTGCATATGTGCTGTGAACTGTGGCAGGAACCATATCTCTATAAGCTTGTCCTCTTCTTGTGCCTTACTTGGATAGCTGCTACTGACCTAGAGAGTTTAGAAGGTATGACTTTGTGTTCATACACAGTGAATGTATTCACAATATATTATGAAAGTGATAGATCGATGGCAGTTGAAAACACACGTTCATAACATTCTGGACTCACCGAGTGGGCCTTTTGATAGGCATTTGTCCAGCTGTGACAACCTACAAATCCCAGAACAATAAATTACCATAGTCCATTTTTATTTTATGGAGAAGAGAGGAGATGCTGAGAAGGGAAACTCAGCCTCCAAAGAGAATATGGTAGGAACTCAGCATGCTAGGAGCAAACAGCTGGGAGAAGCAAAGTAAGTTTTCAGAGTGAAAAGAGCAGGTAGGGGATATAGTTAGTACTGTTGTTGAACAACAGTAAGGTAATAAGTAGTACGTTAATAAGCCTGTGTAGTGTGAAGCAGCTATGGCAGTAGACAATTGTGATGCACAGAGTGGAGCTGTTTGTTGCCTTTTTTTGCTTTTTCTTCTGTTTTCCCTCTCAACAGTCTTTCTACCCTTTTAGACTTTTGTAGAAAGGGATACATCAGCCATACTGTGATCTTCATGTTTTCAACTGCCTTCTCAGGTAATCTCTAATATTTTTACCTTTGTCATTTTGTTTAGTATTTTTTTGTTTCTTGCTATAGCTAATGATGATTTCATTAGAATGAAAACATCTGTAATTTAGTACTATATATATTTATATATATTTTAAGACATGCTCTGTCCCCTGAGATGGTAAACACAAGCCAAACAGTCTCAAAAATAGTCTGCTCGCTCATTGAGTATAGAAATATACTTGGAATCAGCACTTCCCCCAAGAAAAATCCTCCTCTAACTAACTAAAGTGCCCCAATTTTGCCTGTGTTATTTTGGGCTTTTCCAAAAACACAGAATTTTAGCAGCCTGGAGAGAAAGAAGAGTTTGGAGTTTAAATAATTCATCACACTCCCTAAGGACACCTTGGATAGGTAATGCCCATTTTGGTACACTTCGTAAATTCCTCATCAGAGCTTTGCCATAGCTCCCCCCCAGCAAGGGAATCACTTAATATCACTAATTAGCTAAAAAAAAGTACAGTTACATAAGGAGGCATGATGATAAGCATGTAGAAGATTCAAAGGTTGGATTTGCCTTCCTTATCATCTGTGCTTACTGTAGGATGCCAAGTGATCTTCTTCCACTTATATATTCTACTTTTTAGTCATATTTGGGACTTAAACTATTCTTTTATATAATCATAGCAGCCTGAAGCCTCTCTGTAGGTCAGAGCTAGCAGTTGCTCCACATCCATGCTGTTGTGCTGCACTGTGCTCCCAGCTACCTTCTCCTGCTCACCCTTCTGGACTAGCTGAAGGACTGTGTGGATTGCCCCTGTTCCAGTAAAGAAAACTCTGCCTAAGCTTCCAGAAAGGTCTGGACACTTACATATTATAGGATCAAGTTTTTTTTTTTTTTTTTTTTTTTTTTTTTTTTATCCCTTTTTGATTTCCTAAATCTCTTTAGATTTAGAGTTATTTAAAGTGTTTCAGACATCGCTTAGTCTCAAGATCTGCCATACTCAGTGCTGTTGACTTCACTAGTGTGTTTAAGGGTATCGATTTTGGTAATAGTACTTGGTCTTAGTGTTTTTGTTTGTTTTTGTTTTTAACTGAAAACCAATAATGAAACATTGAGAGGTTAGAGAATGGTGGAAGATTCTCTGTATTCCTAACACATACACACGCACACACACACACCCCCCGTAGATGCTTTTCAAAAATAACTGATCTCATTTCCTGAAAGGCAAATGTATTTTGGCTGAATATTTCTGGAGTATTTTAAGGTATTCAGCGACACATAACAGCAATAAAACTTAAATGAAGGGCTGGAAAAATCTATGCTTACTATGCCTTATGGAACAAAATATTAGGAATGTGAATACTGTGTAAAATCATCCACTTATATTCATGTTTTTAAAACCAACTTTCTGGTAATATCACACTCAGAGATGTGACTGTTAGAGAAGCACCAAGTTTTAAATGTCTTGTTATCATAGAAAAGGATAATAGTATAGTATGATAGTTTAAATAAAAGTAGATGAATTGGAGATGGCCAAAGTATCAAATTCTCCACTCTATAATACACATGACCTTGCGACTGCAACCCACAATACATTTTTTTAAATCAGTGGTGATGCATTGCAGGTTACATTTTGAGATTCCTCTGAAAGGCAAGTATCATGTTGCAGTTTTTCTTTAGGCATCAATTATTAAATAATCTTTCCGTCAAAATTCTATTACACCATTTATACAGAAGATTGCAGACAGGCTATGTGTGTTCCCTTAAGGCCTATTATCAAGTACTTTTCTGTATAGTGGAAAGTAGTTAAACAGCTGAAGGTCATAAGAGAACAGAGAGGACTTTAAGATTTGTAGCAATTAAGTTTGATACAGCTTTTAAAATATAGGTCCATGTAATTTTCATTAAATTTCTAAAACTGGAGAGAGGCAGAACTGTATGAGCAGGGAAAGTTGGAGTAAAATGATGTAGTGTTAACTCTCCACTCCAGCGTGTACTGGTGTCTGGGGTTATTGCTCCCTGAGTGCAGGACCTTGCACTTGTCTTTGTTGAATTTCATAAGATTTCTCACAGCCCAGTTGTCCAGTCTGTCCAGGTCCCTTTGGGTGGCAGGACAGCCCTCTGGGGTATGAGCTACTCCTCCCAGTTTGGTGTCATTGGCAAACTTGCTGAGGGAGCACTCTGTGCCTTCATCCAGGTCATTGATGAGTAAATTGACCAGGACTGAACCAAGGACTGACCCCCAGGGGACAGCGCTCAACGCAGGCCTCCAACTGGACTCTGCACTGCTGATTATCACCCTCTGAGCTCTGCCATCCAGCCAATTCCCAACTCTGAGCTCTGCCATCCAGCCAATTCCCAATCCACCTCAGCATCCACTCATCCATCCCGCACTTCTGGAGCTTGTCCAGGAGGATGCTGTGAAGGACGGTGTCAAAAGCCTTGGTGAAGTTGAGATAGACGACATCCACCGCTCTCCCCTCATCTATCCAGCTGGTCTTTCCACCATAGAAGGCTATCAGGTTAGTCAAGCATGATTTCCCCTTGGTGAACCCCTGCTGACTACTCCTGAGCACATTCTTGTCCTCCACATGCCTGGAGACAACGGCCAATATGAGCCATTCCATCACTTTTCCAGGTACGGAGGTGAGACTGACCGGCCTGTAGCTGCCTGGGTCCCCCTTCTTGCCTTTTTTGAAGACTGGCGTGACATTGACTTTCTCCCACTCCTCCGGCATCTCCCTCATTGTATTAATCACAGTTAAAGCAAAGTTTGGTGACCAGTATGGAGAGGATTTCGCTACCTGAAGATTGCCTTAATAAAGAGGCTGGCATGGAGATCCATGTAGGCTCTGGCAGCCTCTATATTACTCTCAATATTCATAACACCAATGTATATGTAAGTAATCACAACCCCAAACTCTTATTGTTTCTTTAATATTTCACATTTCTTATGCATCTTTCCTTTTTTTAGAGTCAAATTGTTTTGTATGCTAAATTTTTAAAACAGACACCATCTGCACACAGTTAATAATTTTCAACACCTGTGTTTTTCTTGTTTTCCATCTGTTCCTAGAGTATTATTTACAGTTAGTTATTGTCCACCGCAGAATTCTCACTTTGAAAATTGTGGAATTCTGGTGACAAAGTTTACATGCAATGCCATCTGTGACTGTGGCTGTCACTATACTTTTGCTACAGTTACACCAGGAAAACAGTACTATCTTAAACAGTATATGGATCAATTTGACATTAATGCCAGACATTTATCGAGAAAGGATTAAATATGGAGAAGTCTCACATGATGGTTAAACCGTCTGCCTTGGAAGCAAAACAGTGATTCAATATCTAAGCTGCAGAATGATTCTGAACTCATGTAATGCTGCAACATGCTACTGAAAACAGCAGATGTCCACTGTAGGGATGGCTGCACTTCATTTGTGAACAAAGTGATTCCTGTATATACCATCACAAGGTAGTACTCTGTTGTACTTTGGAACTTGAGCAATTGCCAATCAATGTAAAATTGGCTTTAATGATTAAAACAAAATTTGATCTGCATGTACTTAGTGCTAAGTTTTATATAGCACTTATGATCTATGAGAATGAAGAAAAGTCATGCATATTTTTATGCAATGCCATCATTCTAATTATCTTTACATATGGCATAGTAAATATTGATACTATTAAGAAAGTTAAAGCAAGATGGAATTTAAATATTCATAATTTTGCTCACCGTACATTACAGATGTTTTATGCTGCGAATTAATTCTGTGTGAAGTTATATATAACTTTGAAAGGTTTTAATTTGACTGTTTATATTATCTACCATATGTCTATTCTGTCCTTGATTATAACCTTCCAGCAGACCAAAAAGTCATCTATGAGGTTTTCCATTAGTAAAACACCACACACACACACAAAAGGCAGTAGCCTAATTAAGCTACCACATTAATCAAAAAATTCAAGAGAAAAGAATCAAAAATCAGTGCAGTTGATTAGTCTCTCCCCGCTCCCCCATCTTTTCTCCCTTCTGGATTGATATGGTTTCAGCTTTTCACCTTCTCTTGGATTCTTTGTCCCTTCCCCTCCTCTCTATTTCAGGCCTTCCAGATTCCTAGAACTTCTATTGAAAAATTCTATACAATGTCTGAAACCTCTTCTTGAACTCTAGTCCTCGTGTGCTTGAGATTACACTTATCTAGACCCCTTCTGGCTTCTCAATCTTTTTAAATCTGAATGTCTAAGGTTTCTAATCTGCCTAATTTCTTTTAATTATTGTGATTCCCTGGCTTGTGTTTAGATTTCTATTATTCTCCCTTCATCACTCTAGTAAATGGTTCCTTTTCCTTTCCTCCTGATGAATTTGAAATTGCTGCCTCTCTCTGGGCTAGTGCAAAACCAAACACGGTTAGAAAATACTTTGAGAAAGAGGATCAATTTTTCGTCTTGTTAGGAATAAGTAATTTCACTCCCTGCTTGTTGCTGCTGCTGCTGCTGATTTACTCTACAGCACAAATGGATGAATGTGAGAAGACTCCTTGGGCCTCATCTCCTTTGTCACTGTATGCCCCCTTGCAGTTGCTGCAGGGCAAAAGACATAGGGCCCAAACAGCATTCCTTTTGCCCCTTGAAGAAGTAATTTTATATAGAAAAACAGCACCATAGCATAATTTGTTCATATACAGTTCTTTCATTCATAAACATTTAATTATATTTAATTATAATTTTATATATATTAATAACAACTAAGACACTGAATGATCTGCCATCTGATTGCCATACCTTTTAATCTTTCAGATGATCTCCAACTGATTGAGAAGTAAAAGTGAGTAAAATAAAAATTGAGACTTAAAAATCTTCAGGAAAGCTCTAATACTTCAAGGCATATTTTGGATGCTTAACTTGAGATATATAAATTAAGTCTATTTTAGCACTTTTTAAAGCTCACAGATTTCTTCAGTCTTGCCTGCTAGGCCTTTAGGATCATGCTTTCAGGACGCTTGAGTGGAGTAGCAGAAATGTACTGACCTGAAAGGCTTAAGTGACCTCCTAACAATCTTTCTTAAAATAGGTCACAAGTGTGGACAGGGTCCTGTTCTCCAGAGCAATGCATCTGTTCTGCCTTAATTATCAAATCTTCCTTTCTTAAAGAGTTATCTGCCCCATTTACAATATGTATTTAAATAAGTGACAGAAACCCTACAGCTTAATTCATAGATAATCCTGACTCATTGGGGCATTTTTCTTTCAAATTGAACAGGGCAACTGAACAGGAGAAACTCTAGTATGCACATTTATTCTTAAAGACAAGATCATTATTCTTGTATGAAACACTAAATTAGTTTCACAGATGACAGAAGAATCATCTTTTCTTGGTTTCAGTACTTGATTTTGAATATGATCAATTGTAAATAATACCAGTGCACCTGAAAGTATGTGCACTGGCAGTTCTCAGTTCAAGTTCCATATTAACCACTTACCTAGTGTTGAACCTTTGTGCTAATGCAGCCTCTGACTTTATTTATTTCTGTCTTTTGATGAGAATTCTGACTACAGGTGGGATTACTATTCCATTAAGTTTTCCAGCCTTTTTTCCCCTTTTAGAATGCCAGTGTCTACTTGAAAATGTTACTGAACCTATATATAACATTTTTAAGCATCTGAATATGCTACTGTGCTTTTTTAAATTTCTGGCAGTGTTTTTTTTTTTTTTAAACTATCTATATGTGGCAAATAACCTGTCTACAGAACAGTATTCAAAGTGAAGCAAGGAACTACTAGAACGAGGGAAGTACTACATCATTAGGAATACATGTTGATATTAATTATAGCTTCTGAGTCTAATATAGATCAGAATGAAGCTTTCTGTTACATCTTTGTGATTTTATGAAGATTTTTCTACAACTTATAGTTAAAAGCTTTTGAATTATTTTAGTGTTTGTTTAATGTGAAAACTGTGTCTGCCTTTAACATTATGAATGGTGTAAAAATCCAATAGCCTTTAGATCTATTGATCGTTTAGGTCTAGCCCCTACTTTCAGGAAAAACGTATAACCAAATTCTCAGACACCTAATTTAGTAAAATAATATCAAGAATCTTTCTTTGAATTGTCTGCAGGGATATTCTTATGACATGGTAAATCAATCTTTCTGAAAAAAAAAGATGCCCTTGATCTCCATAATCTAAACTAATAGAATCTACAATCAAACTAGTGGAGCATATTCTGACAACTGAAAAGATCTTTTGATATGCAATCCTTCAAAACCAGCTCTTCTTTTGTCGTTAGCAGTTATGTTTATGAGAGGGTTTTAGGTAGTGAATCCTCAGTGTGGGCATAAAACACACGTCCTATATATTTTCTAAGCTAAGTTTGGCTAAGCTTGGACCTTCCCTATATATCCTAGAAAGAAAGAGAATAAGGTAGTTCATGGATTCATCCTCTGGGTCAAAAAAAATTTTTATAGCTGGCTGTTATACCTGAAATAGGACAATAAAACTATGAAAGCCCTCATACTACCAAAGGGAATAAACTGTAGGTGTAGTATCAGAAAAGACTGCCTTAGAGAAAATAGTTCTGATTTTTTAAAAATTTTGACGGTATGTCGTCAGTAGAACAGATGTCCGAGATACCTCTATATTATTAAGGTATTAACTATATTCTGATTAATATTAGCTCACCTTGAATCTAAATATAAACATACTAAATTGTGTAATAACCAATGGGATACAAGTATTTTGTAATGCTGTCACCATTGCTAAACACCCTCTAAAAGTACTTTTTAAGCAGGTGAAGAGGGTCACCTCCAAAAGGGGAAGAGGAGAGACCCTCCCTGACTTTGGAAAAGAGTAGACTACCATAAACTTATCAAATGTGAAGAAAAAAAGTGCAAGAAAACAGAAGTTATTCTCAAGACCAGTCATCTTGACCTCTGCAAGTAGGAGGCAGCAAGGACCTCAATCATCAGTGCTGTAACTCCACAGCATCAGCTCGATGTGCTCTAAGGATGTTTAAACATGTAAGAGTTAATTATTAGAAGTATATTTTTAATTAATTAATTTAGTAAAGTTTGATTTTTAAAGTTTAAAACTGGCCTGATTTGTCAGTCTTAAGACTGACTACTCCCATCACAGTGATTTCTAATTCTTGAGAAAAAGGGAGATCAGGTGGTGCTGTACTCCTCATTATGAACAATATATATACACATCATATCACTCCAGTACACCATATATATATGGTTATAAATTTTTGTAAAATGTATGCTAGTATTTTTTGATATATACTATATAAACATTCACACAAACACGTCTTTTGTAAGATGTATATATGCATAAAAGGAACTCAGTTTGATTGCAACTCCTTTTCATCTTTCAGGCAAAGATTTCTGTCACCAAAGGATGAAAAGAAAGGGACCAAGTAAAATAAAAACTAAGAGATAAAAATAATCTTCAGAGGCCTCACAAATATAGCTGAAACCATGCTGATCTGAATCTGGCCTAACAAAGACATTCACTTACAATAGGATGCTGCTGCTTTTTGCTGCAATCTGTCTTACCTGCTGAAGAAAAGCAAATTGAAGACTAGTAAACTGTCTGTCTCCTATCTTCTAAGAGTAGACACTGTTACTGTTTAGGAGAAATACAATTTTATCAATAGAGCAATATTTTAGAGAAGTTTCTATATATCTTCCTTTAATCTAAATTTATATATTTTGAAATATTTTGTAAAGAGTATATCACCAAAATAATCAATTTTCACTTATGTGGCTTGTAGACTAACCAATCCTGGATCTGTCCTGTGACTGCTCTTAGATACCTTGGAATATCATAGTCTGCAATTTTAGTCTGCTATTTTTTGCACCTTCCAATATATGGAGGAGCATATCATGCATGCTAGTTCTCACCCTGATATCTGCTAATATGGTACTGCTTTCTAGGGAAATTTGGTTTTACGTGTTATTTTTCCAAAGATGAATATAAGTTCTTCCACTCTCTCCTTTTGTACAGCCTCTGTTTGCTTTACTGAAGTTATGCTGCCTTTCACAAGGCATCTACATACCTTTTTCAAACTGGGCAACAGGAGACATTAGAAAACACCCTCTCAGTGCAAAACATTTTGAGTTCATTACCAGGTATTTCTTATAAGACTGCAGAACAGTTCTCCTTCACTACCCTTCATTTACATATAAAAGCTGTTCTTTCCTTCTGCAGAATACACAAATGACAGTAATATCCTTTTAATGTTCAGGCACAGAGCCTGTATAAAAGTCTATTTACAATGTGATTATCCTCTTTTCCTCTGCTGAGTCATGACATATACTTGTGAGATTACACAGCAGTGATAAAATAACACAACCTTAAATTAGATTCAGCAATGACAACACCATCAGGACTTCTGTTTCCATTCCACTTTCTCTACTTTTAAGTTAAGATGTAATTTCTATCTGGCCTCCAACTCATACAAGTGCATAAACTCAAAGGAATGCCAGCTGATTTCTTAATCATGGCTGTGCACAAAGCAGAGAGAAGGAGCTTTTCAAACGGGCAGAACCGAGTCTGACTAGGACATGAAGTCAAAAAAAAAAATCTTTGATTCTTTTCAGCAGCTAGATGGTCACTATGTGTAAATTAAAGGACAGGCATGGTCTTTAACTATTGCATTTAAACATACGTTTCTGCATCAAAGTCATTTTCCAGAGAGACTAAATATATGCATTATCATCCTTGAGCAAATAACTGAGAATTGTAGCAAAATTTACATTTCTATTTACCAGAAACATATCAACAGATTTAATATATCTTCATAGCTTCCAAAGCAAAAGTATTATACCAACTAATGTTGCAAAATTAGTGGGGTGAGAAAAACATATTATCCATACATGCTAAAAGCTTGTGACCATAAGAGACAAATTAGAGCAAAAAATATATATATAAAGGAAAACTCTCTTTAATCTACATGCATTTGTACTTAAGTAGCCAGTGCTCTTGAACTTGACTTCTTGACTTATATGTCCTAGGCTCAATTTGAATTGCTAACTACAGGACTCCAACCATGACCAATGTCTGAAAGCAAGTGTATGTGCTCTTCCAGCGCCATTAGCGAGTAGGAATAATAGCAGGAGCTTTACAATTACTGTTTCAGTTACTCTGAAAATTAAGTATAACATAGCTTAACACACCTATTTTTAATCGAAAAAAAATCTGGAGTGAGGCTAAGAGACTATCTTTTAGGGCTCTACAACCTAAAGAAGTCTTAGGTTGAGCCTCAGATTCCATTTGGATTCATTGTACTTAGGTTCAACATTGTGCAAAATGATTGTTTGGATCAAAGTAACTTACTTGCATACAATGGAGAAACAGAAGTGCCTGAAGCCAAAAAAAAAAAAAAAAAAAAACCATCCTGTTTCAGAGCAGGAAAACAGAAATGAGAATCTATAGCTTGTGCATATCACCAGATGACACGGAGATGGATAGCAATTATTCTGTGATGCCTTATTAAAAAAAAAAAAAAAAAAAAAGCTTATGTTTCCAGAACAACTCAGCATGTTACATTTCTGAACAGGAAATTGGAGAATACTTGGTGTCCCAATATTATTTCTACGTAAAAGCTGCTTATATGGAAGATTTGCTTTTTTTTTTTTTTAATTGGAGAACTCTCTTGCTGTCCTCCAACAGTAACAATTCAGAGCTATGTGGTTTTTAGGGTGAGATGTGATTGTGCAACTGGGTAAGAATAAGCCAGTAATATCCCCAAAGTAATAATACTTGTCTTGAAACATGCTCCAACTAAAAATGGAGCTGAAATGTTCAACTTTGCTGAAATGTCACCAAGTAACTTGCTGTTGCTGGCAATCTGATATCTCCAGTCGCTGCAGCCAGGGACAGTACGCTGCATTTCCACCCCTCTTATCAGGGAATTCACTTGATGTACTCTGGTAGAAGATTAAGATGCTAAATAGTGCTTAACAGAGAGAGTCAGTGGAGAAGTCAGAATATTTTTTGCTGACTGATTTTTTCAGTTAGTCTCTCATTAATATTTGGCAGCCTACTATCACAATCTTTTTCTACAAGTGGGCATCTAATTAATAGAAAAACATAGTTTAACTAAACTTATGATAATCCAACATACTAACGATAGTATCTTCAAATTTAGTAACTTCATTCTTCAATGCTGACTTGCCTTTCTCTTTCCCAAGAGCAATATAAAGCATAAAGACATGGCCAACCATGGATACAGGACCAGATAATCAAAAATCCTCAGATGATCCTAATAAAGCATAAAGAGACTAACAAAAAAAAAAAAAGGAAGATTGTTTAAAATTAATTGGATTATTCCCAAGGTAAATTATAATGAGATTATCAACTGTTTCAATTTCAGAGTAGCAGATTTCTCTTTGAGGTGATGAGAAAGTTCACCTTGAAAAATAGAATTTTACAGCTCTTCTTTGTTAATTAAACAGCAGAGAGAACTGATCTTATAAGCTTAATCTAACAGAAACTAACTAGCTCATTTCCCTCAGTAACAGCTAGTTAGTTATCGTGTTGTATCTACAACTGAACTGTCTACTGCTTTAACATGACGCTCACATATTTAGCTTAGTTGTGCCGTATGTAATACAAGAAATATCAACTCCTCTGTGCATCATAATACACATACACAAAATTAAAATACCACTTGATGTCCTACTCCTACCTTATAAATATTTAGCAGTCAAGATGATCTGCAAGCACTTTATTGGGTTCCTTAATCCATTGGGTACTGGGTCTGTGTAAATACTATGACAAATACATTCAGCCTTTTATCAAAATGTGCATTGCTAGTCTCATTTCTTCTCCACAGAAAATGAAATCTGCAGTTCTCACTTCCATTCTTACTGAACCTTGAAAATACACAACAGTTACCAGTATAAAAGTCTTGCGGCAGTCTGTCTTTAGTTCAGTTCAGCCTTGGTGAACTCAGCTAATACTCAACTGAAAGGAAATCCATTTGACTGCCCACCACTACCCCCACAGGTTATATACTGTAAAAAAAATGCTGGAAAGGCCACAGTTAACCACCGCTTTTCTTGCATGCATATTTCTTCCCGGTCAAGAAGCTTGTCTTTTTGCTGGACTAGAATCTACTTTAGTTTTGTAATGTAGGTAGCACTGCAACTACTGTAACTACTTTAGTTTTGTAATGTAGGTACTAGTGCAACATACAATTACCATTACAAATAGTGGGATCTTCTTCGATATCAGTGACCAGCAAAAGCTGGGGAACTCATGGGGCTGCTGTGGGAACATTTTTGAAAACAAAGAAGTATCAAATAAAGGTGTAATTTGTCTCAGAAAAAGTAGTGATTCATTATTATTTAAAAGAAATGCACAGCTGTGACTTCTACTCCATTTCAATCTCAGCTCTTCCTGCCCTTCTGTTCTGAAACTCCTTCATTTTAATAGTGTCAAACATACAATTTTATAGATGAGCTTTTCTAACTATAAATTGCATACAATCTTAAGGAGGGAAAAGAATTTCAAGCTTGGTTTGCTGACATGTCTTTTATAGAAAAACTGTTTTTCTTCTTAAAGTGTTAAATAAAACCTGAACACATTCTTTTCACATCTAATATTTTACTTTCATGAACACCTTCATAAGCACCATGTAAATAAAGTTCTTTATTTTGTTAAAGCATTTGATTTGCTCAAATCTATTCTTTTCTACAGAGGGTAGAATGTACGTTGCTGAAATTTATTTATTTTCCTTCATTTCTGCAGAGACTTTCAGATTAATTCAATTAGAAAAATCCCTCAAAAGGGCTCTTCCAGCAAAAAGAAAGACAATTCCTGACATTACGGAAGCAGTGTAAGTTAGCTGACTTTGGTCTTAGAAATTAATACTTCCATAAAATGGCAAACAAATACATTTGCTGGTAATAGCTTAATTACACCTCAATGCTAAAGTGAAGCTACTATACGTTACTATTAAGTTTAAATGTAGTTCAACTGCTTGTTATGGCTTTTTCAAAACAGTGACACTATACTGATAGATATAACCACAGCAAAAATTAACTTTGAACATTGAAGATATCATACAGTTTTATGGAATATTTCTAGCCAAAACCTTTGACAGATTTTTTACATAATATTTATATTATGTTTCACAGCTGGACGGAGTATGAATACTCAGCTCAAAATATATATATATATATAGAGAGAGAGAGATGATATATTACAGAAGAGTAATTTAATTCCCTAAGAAAGAGGTTTTTTCCTCAAAGTGGCCACAGTTATCCAGAGTACTTTGTATTTTATGCAGAAGGGATATTTTTGGTCTAGGTTTTGTTTCAGGGTATGTCAAGTATTTATCATCTGATAGAATTTAGCAGTCATCACTTTCATAGACATAAACTAGTAAAGCCACAGTAATAGATTAGGCTCCTCTAATTGCAACAAAATGACAAATATGAGACTATGGACTCCCCTTTTGTCTTCGAATTGCTTCATAAAAAAGACATAGATTAAAAAAAAAGGGTGTTTAAGAATGAAAAGTTAATGAACCGTTGTAGCTACTCCTCAGTAACTACTGCAATTAAGTAAACTATACCACATAATAAAATAATTACCTACTAACCCCCCCACCAAAGCAAAAATAACCCCAAACTTAAAAAGTATCCTAAAGGGGAAGCAGCTTCTTGGTGCTTAAGTAAACAGGATGTTTGCTTGACAACATTTTATGTTGTAAAGGATTATTAGTACGTATGTGATAGTATACTACCAGCATGACAAGAACACAACTAAAGACAACTAGAGCAGTAAATCACCAATCTGGGACATTACCTTGAGTGCTAGAGTTTACCTAAACCATAGGGAGATGTGGATTAGCACATTCCTTTTTGTCCTTCTGTACACCCAAGCAGCTGGAGTAACTGTTTTCCCAACTTGCTCCTGAACGAGGGGCTGGCTGGTGTAGGAGTCTGATGCTCTTTGCCATGACTCGAGTATTGTCTGTGTAGCACTGCCAAGCTAGGAAGAAATATGATAGATCAATATTGGGCACCATAGCAGGATATTCATGATTGTTTTGCCTTTCAAGAATTTTATATGACCTTCTAGCCCCCAAATCTTTTGGTTTGCAGTTTCTAACAGTTCTATGAACTGAGAAAATTATATTTTGATATTTCCACTGCTTAGGAAACAGATCGAGTACTGCAACCTGTTGCTTATTACAAAGCTTTTTATTAAAATTATTCTTTTTGGACAATATTTTTGTACTGCCTCTCGTACTACTATCCTACTGAGCTATCCTACTCAGACTTATGATATATTTTAAATTGTGCACAGTTGAACTGCCAGAATTGTGTTTCTCTACAAGCCAAGAAATGTTGATATTATGCTGTATCACAAATACAAAGCTCTGATATTCTGACTCTGATACCTTACCAAGATACAACTATGTAGTCTAAAATATTTCATCAATTAGCACTTTTTCAGAGAGCAGAGTCTTCCATTTGATAACACAAAATTATTAAGATAGTAATATCCAGGAGTAAGACAGCATTTTAGAAATCCATGAGCTCTGTTTAATGATCATTTGAAATAATACAGAGATTTTGTTGAGAGGGCTCATGGCCGGAGCTTAGAGCTTGGGAAACAGAAAGAAGTGACTTTTTGGGAGCTGCAAATAGCAACTCTGAGAAACGAGTGACTCACTCCTGTGAAACAGAAAGCAGATTATTTTCTTGAACGCAGCAAATGCCAAAGTACTGAGAAGAAAGTGGAAATAGTATATCCCAAAACACCTGTACAAGGAACATTAATGGACTGACACATCAGGATATAAAAATTATAATCCAATGAAATATACTCCTAAGTGGAAAGTAAAACAAAACAAAAACAACACAGAGGCATGTAATTTTAATACCATTCAATTTTGAATCATGTAAGATATTATTATTGTTGCCAAACTGACACCTTTATCCTTCCTATCAGAAACCTGGCAAAGTACAAAAGACACCATCATAACTCCTTGCCTTTTGGGGGGGCAAATATTTCAAAATACAAAAAGCAGTGAAAATACAAAAAAAAAAAAAAAAGAGATAAAAGGTACTGTACTACGGCAGAGATATTTCAAGTCAAAAAAAATGACTTCAAATTTCAAATTCCTTATGGAAAATATAAATACTTGTCATCACAGAATAGTTGAAGCTGGAAACGATCTCAGGGGATCAGCTAGTTCAAATCGATGCTCAAAAGGACAGCTAGAGCATGTTGCCCAGGAATGTGTCCAGCTGGTTTGAGTATCTCCAAGGATGGACACTGTACCTCTCTGGGCAACCTAGTTCAGTGTTTGACAGCCCTCACAGGAAAAACATTTTTTTTTTCCTGAACTTTAAACAGAAAGTTGCCTGTTGCCTGATGTCCTTTCATCATAAACCATTGAAAAGTTCTTGCCTCAATCTTCTTTACTTCCCCTTATCACATACTTAAACAACCTGGTCTGATCCCCCTGAGCCTTCTCTAGGCTGAACAGATCAAGCTCTCATCCTCTCTCCATAGGAGAGAAGCTCCAGCTCCTTAACCATCTTGTGACCTTTTATTAGATTCACTCCAGCATGGCCATGATGCTCTTGCACCCTGTGCTCCAGATGTCCAGTACTAGGAATGATCAATTCCCTAAACCAGAGGGTGATGCTCTTCCTAACAGCCCATGTATATAAGCCACAAGGTCATGTTACATACAACAGTTAAAAGTATATGAAGTAACCAGGTCTTTAATAACCTCTAAACTTCAAGCGTACAAGATTAAATATAATTTAAACCACAGAACAAGCAAAGGTGAGAAACAGGCCAGGTAAACTTAGTCAAAAATCCAAAAGCACAACCATTGATAGTATTAACAACCTGAAAGGTGGCCAAATATAACAGCCATGAAGATAACTTTCCATCCAATTCTTACCAGAAGTCCAGTTAGCTGGCTAGCTTAGTGCAGCCTTACCATGCTAGCACATGACAGCTCACTGTACAGTTAAGTGCTAACACTGAATTCATCTGAAATCTGAAGAAATTCAATGCATAAGAAAATACATTATTATGGTAGATTCCTGTAGACAAAGCTTTTATCTGTCAAAATTGTCTCATACTCTGCACAGGAGACTTAATATCTTCAGAGCTTTTTTTCTAAACTTTTCTACTCATCTAGGTTTTCATTCACGAAGAAAAATAGACCAATGGTACTATTTGTAAAAAGAAATCATACAAGTTTTACTTATTTGCACAGTAAGGTGCGTGGTAATTCAGTTGTTGAAAATTTTTGACTGAAACCTTTCTTTGCATTAAATTGCATGCAAAATACAACACCTGGGATGCTTTTGCTGTGCCTTTTAGAAATTGTAATTTATTGTAATTTAACTTTCTGTAGGTTTTCTTTGTATATGTCAATTTTAATTTCACCATCTGTAAAAAGAGAGTGAATAAAATACAAAGAGATGTATCATAAAATTAAGCCCCAAAATACAATGTTTTGAACATTTGCCAACTGAAAGATTTCTTTCTTCTATTCAAAAAGCATCAAAATATTTATTTTCTTCCCTTTCCTTTGTGGCTTCCCTCTTAGTTTTGCTTTTGTGTGTATAAGTATGTAAATTAGGTGTCTAGGTATATAAATTAGCTACTGGAGAATGAGAACAGATCAGTATTGCAGCTATTTGGTGACTTTTACAATAAAGGAGATGCTTGTTAATGTTCATAAACAGACTCATTGAAATTGATGGATGGTCTTAGATGGATGTCTGAAATCCAAGGGATATTTTAAGCAGATTTACAATTAGTGTGAAATGCTGATCTTAGTAATTTGATGAACTATCTAGATAAAAAAAGACAAATGATTAACCCATTGTTTAGCACAAAAGTCTTCATGAACATGCTTTCTGCTGTGCTTAAAATCATTAGGATTCTGCTCCATAAAAATGTTTACAACTATTTCTACAAGTGGAATTTCCTAACCAGTTTTTGCCAATAATTACATCTTACTCCAAACTTGCGTGTTTCTGATTCATTTAGAGTCAGTCCATATCAGGTCAACTCAGTTTTGATTTCATTAGGGATGAACATACGTCAAACATTGTTGCCTGAGTTGAGACTCAGATTTTCAAAGATCCACAAAATCTAATCTACAGTGACCTGAAGTAACATTGATGCTTGTCACCTCAAATGAAAATCAGCAAAGGCATTGGAATGGCAGAGCCTATAAGAAAAGCAAGAGCACTTTTGTTCTGACTAGACAAACCCAGAGGCATCCTGTTCTGGATTGGACACAGGCTTTCTTTGGATTGATAATGCTTAGTGGGTTGACTTCTGCATTTCCTCTTGGATTACAAATGGCCAAGCCTCAACTACACATTGATTTATTGCTGTTTCATGCTACATATTCTCTGCCTCTCTCAGTGATCCCGAGGTCAATGTGATTCTGCACGGAAATCCACAGTATGCAGAACACACATTGTAAAGCTACAGGCTAAGCTCTTTCATTGTGCATTGCTACATAAAGGTATTTCAGAATGACAATAGTTTTAAAGCTTCTTGTCTGTGGATTTATCTAGTTTAATACAGTAATTTGCATATCCTTGAAAGCCACTGCTCTGAGACCAGTTAAATACAAACAGCACCACCTTAATCTGCAGGGCAGATATTTAGAATTTTTATGGTAGTAGCCTTCCCTTCCCCAAGTCTTAATGCAAATGGAAGAATATTGAAGCTCAGAGCCACCATCTTCCTGTGCCTCCTGCTCAGACTCAATTCATGCTCCTCTCCTGCAGTTGCCCCTCTGAATCCTTTCCGCAAAGTAACAATAAAAAGACACAGCAGCCATCCTACAAAGCAAGTTTCCAAGGAAAAGTCAAGGTAACCTGAATAAATTTTTAGGAAATATACAGACAATGTTTAAAAGAGGACATCCCCATTATAGCAGTTAATTTGGAAATCCACAAATTCAAACAGAACTAACATAAAACAGCAAAAGCTGATATACTTTTGGTAACAGTTTTCAGTGTGTAGTGGTGTGGAAATAGTTCTAAGTGTATAATGATGAAAAAAAAGCTTTTTTTTTTTTTAAATAACTCTTTGGATTTAATTTGAAGTGGTATTAAGCTTTAGATTCTTAATTACCATCAAACCTTCATTTTCAGTTCTGTCACATTTAAAACCTTTTGAAATGCAATATGTAAAATCCCCATTTCCCAAACACTTAATATTTTTAAAACATACTGCTAAATCACTACATTCACACAAAGTCCACTTGAAATTCCTCTGTTGATCACTAGGCTATGCAGTTTTTCCTTAACAGAAGCCTTCTTTCTAGCAGCAGGACCTAGTATTTTTCCAAACTGCATAATGCAACAACATTGCTCCTATGTGCAATGGGAGTTACCTAGCAAGAAGAAAGAGTCAAGCAGGAATTTGCTTTATGGTCTTCTGAAATAAGATGCTTTTTGTTTACTCTTTTCTGTGCCACTTAAGAGAAAGATGCTATCTCCAAGAAGAGTATAAAAATTAGCCTCACACGTTTTGTATTACATCTAGACTTCAAGGGTATTAAACGTCAAACTACTATACAAAGCTACTATAGAAAATCCCACTAAGCCTCGATTTTATTTATTGCACACACTCTCCCTGGCTTCTAAATCCCACAGTTACAGACCTAATAAGACTTTCTTAGCTAAATGCGGGATGGGATGCTGTATTTGAGTGGACCTATGTGGCTTAATATGCTTACATTTTTTTTTATTGTGGGTTTCAGTCAACTGAAAGCCTGTTGTTGACTTCTCTGGTACACTGTCAGGGTATGGGGACTGTTCCTTCTCCGGGATGCCTATGGCCATGGCAAGACATGGGAAGAATAAGACACTCAGGAGGGTGTATTTGTACCTTATGCTTTTTATCTTTTGTTATTTATTTTAATCCATAAAGCTCTTTGCAGCTGTGAGGCTTCACTCACTGCCCTCCCAAAATGAAAATATGTTAATACGTGTCTAACTCCAATGTCTTCTCAAATGATTGTTTCCCTATGCCACAAAAAGTGGCACAGACATAGTACAGAACATACTCAGGCTCGAAATGTAGTGCTTCTGGGCTTTTTTTTTGTTTGTTTAGTTGGTTGTTTTTTTCTGCATTTGCTTGTAATATAAAGGAAAAGAGAGGTTTCACTAAGGTTCCTGTTCCCAGTAATTTTTCTGTCTTAGGAAAAGAGACTGAAAACATGTACCTGCCTGCACATAAAATACTCAAGTGCATTTATGCTGCATGCTGGATGAATGGCATTATAATATCAGCTCTTTAAAGTTATTGATCAGGTTCTTCCATATTAAATGGGGCATTAAATGTAAAATTAAGATGTGTCTTAATATTTCCCATTACTAACTACTCTCTTCTCCTAGGTAACCATTTCTTGCACAGCTGTTCCACCCCATATCCATCTCATGTATCTTATGACCCTTTCACTGCAGATTACAGTTGAAGTTAAACAACTCAGCATCACATGAAGCATTTGAGACACAGAGGAGAAAATGCTAATCACAGAAAGTTCCTCTGATGTCAGAAGTGAAAATTGTACACAAGATTTTGATGTAAGGATGTTGGGGGATGGAAGTACATATATCGGGACCTGCGACTGCGCAACAGGGGCTGGGGTGAACTCGTTTCACCCCCGGAGCCAGCTCATGGCCTTTCCATCACCTTTCGGCTGGCACCTGCACAGTCGGGGCTGTACAGGGGGGTCCCTCTGCCCCCTGCACGACCCCAGAGCTGTGAGCATGCTCAGTCAGGTCGCCAGACCCGACTGAGCAACTCATCACACAAATGTGGAAGGGTCTGGAACCCTGATGGTGGGGGCCAGAGCAC
>JAWLRI010001006.1:1697840-1735763 GCA_034781795.1 Crypturellus tataupa
CGGGCCAACGCCCTCGTTCTGGAGGGGTCGGGAAGAGATCCCAGGGGAGAGTGAGGAGCTGGGATCATAGAGGGAAAAGTTTATCGATTTATATAAGGAGAGTAAAAACAGCCTGTGCTGATGAGGAAAAACTGGTCTGTAGAGCTATCCCAAAGAGCCATATGGCATCTTGCAGAAAATAGCTTCATTTGCCTGAAATATTTCCTACTCAAAAAGTTTCCTACAAGATAGTCTGTGTATTTAAACAAGTTTATCACTGTAATTTTAGCAGAAAACAAGAAAAAGTAAGTCTCATGACAGTAAAAAATAGAGAAAGAACCTTGCTTTCTCATCAAGATGAAAAATTAGATAAAAGGAGAAATATCTTTCTCAAATGTCAGAAGTTATGGGGAAAGAAAGCCTTTTTACACAGAGGAAATGAAAAATAAGACATTCTAAACAGAGCAAGAGGAAGAAAGATATAAGCTATGAAGTAATTAAAGGAGGACAAACGTAATCTAAGTTTATAAAGAAAAGAAGCAAGGTTTGGAGTAGAGATTTTTTTTTGCAACAAAACCACTAGGATGCAGAATGGATTTCTTTCAGCAAGGTTTCCATTTAAATATGCTCACGTAAGCATTCCTGTGCCAATATAAGGAGGAATCACTGGGAGTTTTGCCAACCTGTATGTCAACACGTGGGAAGAGCCTCATCCTCTGGATGCAGTCAACAACAGCACATAGGAGAGGGCTTCACCGATAACTTGGAGTAACCCAGTTTTAATAGAGGAGCCGAACCCATTGCTCCTCTCTTCAGTTTTAAACTAAGGGACTACGGCAAGCAAGCACTGCTAACCCTTTCCTTAGGGCATAAGGTCAGTACAAGTTTTAGTAAATTTACTAAGTAGATACGCTCCTAGGCTTTATGATTACTCAGTGCTCAGTAAACTTTACTTTGTTTTCTGACAAATGCAGCAGCAAGATATACTTAGAAGTAAATGCTTATAAAATTTTAACAATTAACTTGTAGACTCCTGAGTAAAAGCAATAAACATATGCCCAAGTCAGATAAGATTTAGGTGACATCCTTTTTTTAAAATATTCTATAGACCAGCCATTTCTTTTTCGCCATGTTATCATTGAGAGCAAGATTAGACCCTTAGAAGGTGAAGGCTACTTGGAAGATGAAATGTTTCAGTAGAAAATAGAAGATGCCACTGGAGTGATTTTAACTAGACAAAGTAATCCAAGATGAAGGAAAAACTGACTACACTTCTTGTTGATAGAGCCTTTTGGCTACTAGCCTCAAGGCTAACTTAACCTGGATCCATCACAGAATTCTCATTTTCAGTTAAGGAAGAATAGCATTTGTTTTTACATGCTGACATTCAAAAAATAAGAACATGTTTTTGTTTTCAATTCCACATTATTTCTCACGCATATCCATGAAAACAGCCTCTCCAGTCAGTTGTGACTTGCATGGGCCCTTGCATGAATCATTAGAGAAAGGAACTCAAAAAAAAAAAAAAAATACCCACCAAGAAAAATCAAAAGCCAAGGAAATCATTTATTCCAGGACAGAACTGCTCCTTTGGTAGACAACACAGAGCTGACTTTAATTAGTGTGATATGGCAAGAAACACCTCAAAAAATCTACTACCACCTGTATTTCCCATACCCTAATGTTTGAGGGAGAGACTGTTTCAGAGGTCTGAAATAGTTATAGGTAATCCAGAGAAACTAAAATATGTAATCCCTAATGCAAATACTACTAATGCCCTTATTTTTTAATCTTACCTAAAATGTTATCTGCCTATTCAGTTAATCCATAGTAAGCTTTTTGCACTCATCTACTGTGTCAATGAGAGGTAAATGCAATGCAAAGACCACTGTAATTATATCATTTATGAATTATTTTCAAAAGGAAAAACACAAAAAAATACAGAGAGTGAAAAATGGGGAAAAAAAACAAAAAACAAAACAAAACAACAACAACAAAACAAAACAAAACAAAAAACAGAAGGGGCCAGCAGATAGGCTCGTAATCGTGAGAGGAACTCTTACAAATATGTGGCTTTCTTAAACTTATAAATACTAGTCTGTGGTCTTACTCTAGTGTAGTTCACTAAGCAAGCAAAATTAAGACCTACATTAAGTTTAATTCAGTGTATGTGTGTATATATATATACACACACACATATGTAAACGTATACATATAAATGTGTGTATACATATGTATATATATATCTTATAACTCATCTACAAAGCACGTGGGTTCTCATGTCGACTCTTTGGTATGGATATTTCATTTATCAGATCTACCTAACGCACCAATATTTGTGTGGCAGAAGAAAGTCAAGGAGAAAGGAGATGTCTGGAAAACAAGAACTCAATATTTTGTTTTGTTTGCGACTGTTCATTCACCCAATAAACTGTTCAAACCTTCCCACAGCTGCTTTTCCATAATTAACCCATCTCCTATCTTCCAGAGTTGTCATTTAAGCTTCATGTAAATGGCAATTCCTGCAGAGCAGTGAGGTGATGAATTGTCAACATCTGGAAATTGCATATATATGTCTAAAACCCAGTACAAGCACAAGATCTAGCAAAGTGAGCTTTTTAAAAAGAGAAACGTGCATCTCCATCGCTTCTGATGAGACATGGGGCCCCTGTGACAGCCTGAGCAAAGTTCTCTCCTCCTTCGCTTGCACAAGAGCCTTGTCCAAGGACAAGCAGGAGACTCACCCTATGACTTGCCCTGCTTGGCAAATAAGACTACTCAAGTAAACAGGTGCACAGATATTTCTTTTTAAAGGTTGCCAAATGAGCTCTGCTTCTTTTGATAAAAGACAGAGAACATCGACTCATAGAAACAGAGTGCAGGTAGGGGATCCATAGATGCAGCATCTTCTTGGGAGACATAAAGATGCTCATCTGAGAGAAACATTAGGATCTTTTTTCTTTGCTTACCTGGTAGCAAAGAAGTCCTGGTAGTCCTGGTAGGCAGTTGTGTGATTTTAGGTGTCTCCTACTCCCGATCTGAAACAGAATTTCTTTTCCACCCTCTCCTTGTTTTTTTTTTCCTGAATTTCTTAGCCCTTTGTAAACCCTTCATTTTGTTTCTGCATTGAGGCCCAGCAACCACAATTATTTTTTTGTCTAGGCTAAGATAGCTGTGAGAGCTTCAGTCGAAGTAGTAATTTCAGGCCGCTTAGACTGACCTTGAAAGAGCAATGTATGCAATAACTGAGAATGTATGCAGTATCAACTGAGAATTTTCCACAGACAGCTTCCTATAGGAACTACCAAGAACTACGTTACTCTAGGTGGTAAAACAAACCCTTAGTTGTATAAAAAGCAGCATCGAACATAATTGCTTTTCAAACCAATCCACAGGTGCACCTTCCCAGACTTACTTTGCTTACAGTAAAAAATACTGACAATTATTTTAGTAACACCACTGTTACTGAATTATTTTGACTTGAACACTTCCATAATATTTAAGCCATCTGCTTCAAGATAATGATCAAAATAGCCTCTTTCATTGTGCACGATGAGAAATAATGCATACTGAAGAAAATACTACTTTAGAGACACCACTGCCCACCGATGCCAGCCTCAGTGCTTGAATACAAATCCAGTGATTATAGGTTTCTCTTGCTAGGAGAAAAATGCTCATATTTATTCTATGCAACTAACATGCAAAGAGGAACAACTGTCAATAAATTTGCATATTATTGGTGCTTACATATTTGCAAACAAATTCTTAGCTCATTGCCATGCTTAATTAAATCAGAAACATATCTTGGGACATATTTTCAAAAATGCAAAATACAATAGATACACATTTAAAGTTAAACAATTTTAAAAAGTTATCTAAGCTAAAAATACAAAATGTTTTGCCTGTTTAAAACACTGTACATGCATCCCTAACAGAATTCACAGAAATTTGACAGGAAGTTATTCTTTCTGTTTGCATTGGAATAGAACACATTCTATCTAACCAATGGGAGCTACAAGATACTACAAAAAAAAAAATCAAAAAAAAAACACATTTCACCTAAGCCTGAAAATTTCCCTCCTTCCTTCTTTGCTTAAAAAACACTCATTTTTGAAAAGCACAGTGAGAGGATGGTCATTTTTGGCGTCCCTGAAATCTTTGCCAACTTCCTACTCAGAGAGTTTATCACCATACAGACATGATTTAGACTAACAGTTTTGCCAGCCAAAGAATGAACTACAGCCAATAAAGACTGAAGTTCATAAGACAACAAATAATCTAACCTAAAAATCCCCAAACCATTTTCTAATAATTTATGTCAACACATTTGCAAAAAGATAAAGGAACTGATACCTCTAATTCAGGAATTGCAGTAGTATCATTGTGTTGCTCTATGCGCACCACTCATTTCTAAACACTGCACAGTAATTGAGGTCAGTAAATGAAAAAGACTATGGTTTACAGTTCAATCTGCTGGAGTATTTCCGGTAAGCCTTCTGTGTTTCTGCTAAGAATAAATAAATGTTCCTTAAGGTGGGAATATTAATTGAAGTCTGCACTGAAGAAAGGAGAAGGCGGTTTAAAGTGTCAAACAGGAATCCTTTCCCTGCTCAATAAAGGATGCGTTTGATGTTTAGTCATGTAATACTCTAAAATTGGAAGCAAAAAAATGTTTGACATCAGACAACACCAATCAAAGAGTCCATATCTGATAAGTCAATTTAGAGAGAAGATATATATATATACACATATATATATATTTTTTTTTTTCAGGGAACAAATCAAGCATGAGATGGTTTCATGGCTTTTACAAGTACCTAATTAGCAGTCACACTTTGTGCAAAAATTCCCTCAGAGATCCTAGAGACAAATAATATTTGCTCCAGCTATGCATGCTTTTCGAAGAAATATTACTAATCCTGCACTGCCAGCAGGAGGCCTCCAGAGATACTGAGAGGGAGCTGAAGTGAATTTCCTGTTAGACCTGATACCACGCAGGAAGTTACAGTGTTAGTAGGATGAGACTTTGGTATCGAAGCAAGAATTTGTTTTCTCTGTTATAATCATGTAGTTGAAGTGGGAAAAGTGTTTCACCCTTCTTTTTACTTCATAGCAGCAAATATGAACAGTACTGGCTCATATCAAGCAGAATGAAATATGTAGTATCTTTCATTTGCCTTTCAAGCTCTTATTTCTCTTTTTTCCTTGCATTCTGCTTCAGAGTACTTTTTATTTTACTTTTTCCACCTGCATAAGCCCCATCTTAGTGTTACATGCACAAGCTATCAATTTTTTGCTTTGTGAATTATATTTATTTTTCCCTATTTCATGTCTACTTTATCCACCTCTTTGAACTCTTAGGTCAAAAAGCATCCATCATTTTTACTCAAGTGATTTCATAAGTAATAATGTCAATGCTATGGTTATACATATAACAATTGCAGATAATACTAGAAAATTCCCAGAAATGCAGTTTTCATCATCTAATTTTCTAGATAAGCAATTTTTTCCTTCTACTTCATGGTTGTTGTTAGAAGTTGGACCATGTGTTAGACATATGGGTACATCCATCTTTAAGTTATTCCCGGCTCGAAACTGAACCTATTCTCACAAGCTGTAGAATACACAAATAGAGAACAATTTTCAATTTTTAAAAAGGAATATAAAAACTGTCATTCCATGGATGTAACATATACAGCTACTTTACAAAGTGGAATAAGATAAAAGAACAATCCAGGTCCTCATCTCTGCCAGTGCAAGACAAAAGATATGCACTGGTATCTAAAGCAGTCTATTGGCACTGTTTTGCAGGAGCATCCCATAATTTCATGACTATCTGTGATGATGCTGTATTTCGCCAACATATAAACTCCTTCAATATCCTATTTCCAGAATACCCAAAACAAGGAATACCCAGAACAAGTCCATGTTCTTTTAGTTCATGGACTCTTATTTGGAAAGATGCATCTAATGAATAATGGTAGAAAAATAAAAAAGTATTGAATTTAATATAGAAAAAACTACTCACTTTGTGAGCAGGAAAAAGCACACAGATTCAAGTGACATTTATGAGTATTAAAAAAAAAAAAAAAAAAAAAAAAAAAAAAACTTTGTTCAACTCTCAAATACAGATTCTTCTTTCAGCCATCACTTAAAAAACAAAAATAAGTGGGACATGGGTTCAAAGAACCTTTACTATGGCAATTACTAAAACCCAGCCATGACTCAAGTTTTTTGAAAGAAAGAAAATAAGAAATTTGAAGGTCCTCCTTAAACCCTTACTCCATTAATATATTTAGCATACACAAGAAATGCAGTATCACAGAAAACACACAAACACAAATAAATAAATAAATAAATAAACACACGCAGATTCTCTCAGGCTTTGAAACAGTAATCTAGCCAGCAGTTTCTCATGGTATCTTTGTGGCCAGCTTTTTACTTGGACTTTTTGAACTGTCCCTCAGATTTTCAGATATTTCATAATGATACTGGTTCCTCCTTCAGTGGGACTAGCATAGTATGATATTCCCTTAAGAGCACTCTTTCACGTCAGCCACTACTGTACCTGCCTTTGTTGATGTGTTTTCGAGAGAAGGGCTTGGAGCAGATCTAAGTAACCCACTTCTAAGACCCTGCACACCAGCTGTCATCTATTTGTCTGTGCAGAGTTTAAGACATTTGTTTTAACCCACAAATTGTCTATCAGAGCATTTTGAACCTCATAATCCAAGTTTTCTATTTGCACTTTTACTGCAAATTTCATAGGAATAAGTCCTAATTCTCAACAGTATTTAAGCCTGTCTAAATTTAAGCCTCAACAGAGCCACATTAAGTCAATAGAAAAAAAATCTCAATACACTCAATACTCACTGCTCTAGATTCCTGGCTATTCTTGTTCAGGTTGAGAGACAAAGCCAGGATGCAGGCTCAGGATATTGTCTGAACTTGCTATTATACAACTATTTATTTTTCTAATAGCATCACTTTCAAAAAGAAGCATGGCAACTGTCATGATTGATTTTACCTCATTTAATCTCCATCATAGACTACAGGACTTTTACAACAGTGGAAAACATGTAATCTTTGCCACTCTTGCAGCAAGTTGCTTGAATAATAAGATATCATTTCTTTTAGGTTTGTGCTACTATGCACAAACAGCATCACATTGTCCAAAAGATGCTCATTGCATCTGCTTGCGAGTAGTAATTATAATTTTTCCCAATATAGTAAATTGCAAAAGTGAAAGATTGTCATGTTCACATCTCAAGTAAAATCACAATGGTATTTATTGAAGGTTACAAACAAGGAAGAAAAAAAAAAAAAGGAGACAACTCCTCAAAATCCTTCCCTTCCCTTTCAGCACTTCAGACTGCTTTGATCAACAGTTAAAAATCCCAGTTCCTGATGCAACTCGCTTCCGCGGATGAAAGTGCCAGTGGTTTTGCCTGCGTACTGCAGATGGTGTTTTGCTTCCTTCACAAGCAGGTCACCAGACCTGTTCTGCTCATTTTTTCAAATGCACAACAGTTGTCAGATGTTACATTGATCCCTACAACTTTTAAAATATCTCTTTGAAAAACAGAAATTAAATCTAACACCCCCAACTTTGGCAAGACATAAAACACGAGTTGCCTTAAAGAAGCTAAGAAATACAGGTATCTCAAAAACATGACATTTTAAATGACCATAGATAAAATCCTTGCAAATTATTTGTTTTCTATGTTGTAGTTGTGCAATAATGCTGGGGAGCATCTTAAATTATGCATTTTATTTAATTTCTGACCAATTCACTTTGTTTTGAGGATATGGTATATTTGCGCAGCAGCCAAAACAAACTTGTACCACATAATTGAGATCAAATCACTTAAAATATATTAAAGGATACTGTTAGCAGGCCTAAAATTTCCTACTCTGCTATTTAAAAGTCTAGGGTAAGATAATACTGCTTTCTTGTGAACATTTTAAATTTCTTTACACAAACCATTGAACATATTTTGTGTAGGGAGCTTATGTATAACTCCTTACAAAAGCTGCCTATTGATCGTTTCATCTGCAAACATACATGCAGGTTCAAACCGTTAGCTAAGAAGAGTAAGTGTATAGAACAGGCTGGATGAGAATAAGTGAATAGATTGGAATATTTCACTTAATATATTACTTAGAAAAGATAAAACCGTTTTTATAGCAACAAAGAAGTTGATTCAGATAAAGAAGTATTTTTTAATTGAAATAAATAGCAAATTGTTTTTATATATTTATGCCAAAACCAAAAATTACTCCACAAATTTAACTGAAATTTGATTTTTCTTTTCACTTGGATATAGATGTCTCATTTTTTTGATCTGCTCCTTCCCGTGAGAGAATTACACTGGATTTTGTAGCACATAAAATCTTTTACTATCCTCTCTGTCGAAAATGATGAGTGTTCCATAAAAGCCTGAAATAACAGTGGTTTAGTTTCAGGGATCCTCTATTAAATATATGTGTGTGTGCGCGCACATAATTATGCATATGTGTGTGTCTCTGTATACATATGTATATTATTGCATCAGTAATATCACAGAATGCTTAAGGTTGGAAGGGACCTCTAGTCCACCAGGGACACCTACAGCACGTGGCACAGGGTGCCATCCAGGCAGGCTTTGAAGATCTCAAATATCTCAATATAAATTGAGATATTTAGCTTTGTTTTCCTCTGCTCTCCTAAAAACACTTTTTAATTTACTTATTAAACAGATACACTGCTATGATTTATATTCTGCATAAATAGGCTAATAATACTTATTATTTGTAACTTCTGTAAACTATCTGCATATATTCCCTAATGGCAAATATAACCAAAAGTGACAAGAAAGGGTTTTTGGTTTTTTTTTTTTGCATAAAGTCTGAGAGGGTTTTACATTGTATTCCTACTTAACTGTCTAGACTCACAGAGAAACATAACAAGCAGTATGCTATTGAACTAAAAAGGGTCTCTGCACCATGAGTCTGCAGAATAATTTTTTTTTTTTTTATTCAATATCATGCTCTTTGCTCCGTACCCACAGGGGAAAAAAAAACTCTAAACCAAATCTGGTTACCCAGACATATTGCAGCCCTCAGTGTTGATGGTCTAGAGGTTTTGGATGCTCACAGTCACAAACCAGACCTCAGGCCTCCTTATTCCGAAACAGAAAACCTTAGCGTGTAGGATCTCCCAAATTGGTCACTAGTTCTGCTAGTCTTACTGGTCAACATCAAGATATTTTTTCGTAAGTCTACATCTAAACTGCTGCAAAGTTTGTCACATTTCCACTTCACAGCAATGAGCACCTCCCTGAACAATCTCCCTCCAGCTGGCAGCAGATATTGGACATTTTATTCAAGTAGAAAATGTTTGTACTTTCTCTAAACATATAAAACACCATGTAAGTGCTAAACAATCCTTGACTTAGAGTAAATATGAGAGTAAATGCCAAATTCCACCTCTTCCTGACAGTGGGAAGAAATGGAGCGAGGAAATCTTTAGCTTCCACTTGCTGCAGCCCTAGGCAGGCACATTTTGCAGCTTGGGCCATTGCTCAACATCATCCTCTGCCCTCATGTCACCCTGGGTGCACACTCAGCAAGGAATTTCAAATTTAAATCACGAACTGCCAAATGCACAGAGGAGTTTTAGGAAAACAGTTTACGATGGATTCAGCATGGAAGCTCTTGTAACTAATGCTCATGAGATTAATTAGGCACACTAGTATCTAATAAGAGAAGTTCATGTTTGTTTCCTGTTAATCAAATCGCTTCAGCTGATAAATGCAAGAGGTCTGTTCTACACTACCTCAAACTCTTAGAAAAATGGTTTACCATAAAAAATGCAAATAATGATTCCCACAAATCCAAGCAATAAATCCCATTAAAGCAGGCAGTGAAAAATGTTACATATGAGTTATTACATGCTACTGAGTCAGTGGCACAGAACTACTTAAACGTTAGTTGAGATATTGCAGACATTAGAGCATCTAGTAATCCAGAGATATTAGATTATTAGATTTTAGAGATTATTAGATTTTAGAGATTAAGATAGAGAATTTGAAAAGGTTTACCTAACACCTGATTTCCACAAGCTGTTTAACTTAATTAAGGAGACAAGTATAAATGAAGGTTTTACACCACACTGTGCAAAAGTACAGTGCAACAAAACAAGTGAAGGGAGGACTTCAGCTACATAGCATGTAATAGCGTGCAATAGATATTAATATATATACTGAGTTTATCAGAGGCAACAGTAACAGAAAAATAAAAGTTACACAGAAAAGCAATTTAATCTGTGAAATCACCCTTATCTGTGAACCCATAGTTCAGACAAAATACTTCATATAAAAGACTATAAAGCAAAACAAACAAACAAAAAATCAGACAAATTACAAACAGAAGAAGAAGATTAAATGCATGAAGGAACAAACAAGAGAAGAGAATATAAAGGACTCCAGCACAGGCATTCACATATTTTCACATTTGAGTTTCACAATTCATTAAAGTACACCATTACCCAAGCAGCTAAATTTCTGCTTTTTGCAATGCATTTCTACCATTTCTACCAGGAGAAAGACTGCAAAGTCAGACTTTTAAAAAGAGAATTAGCTAAATTGCTGATCTTAATTATTGTTTTGACTTCATTAAGTAAACGTCTTGAGATGGTGCCGAATGTAGATGTAAAATTACACTGGACATTTTTTTTTTTAGCTATAATAAGACAAAAAAAATTATATAAAGAAGTCTAAAATAAGTAATGGCAAGAAATAACAATTAAAGCTTACCAAAAATACTTAGAAAATATCCCAGATTGCAATTACTCTTTAGCTCCAGTACAATAATGCAAAGGTATTTGGCTTGCTATCAGCCTCTTCCATAATTAGGCCTTCAAGGTGATGTTCACTCTAGCTTGAATAAACAAATTGCCATAAGCTCTCTTTTTATCTATAGTAAAGCTTGAGTCTCAGATGCACTTCTCTTAACTATACAAACTGTTGTTTATGTATTACTAACAACTTACTGTTTTATTAAGTACTGTAGGGTCAACACTATTATGGAATAAGAAAGATAAATTATTCATTTAATATTTTGGATAAGGAAAAGAGACTATGAATGTTTCACATATTTAACAACATATTTAAAACTCTGCTGACACAATAAAACTGGTGTTTTTCATAAAACATGTATTTTTATCTGGAATGTTGTCAGGTACTGTCTCTCAGTACCTTTAACCATTACAGTTTCACAGTAGGATCATCTAAAAATGTTTGTAGATATTGCGAGTTATTTATATGATCTAAAATTAGTCTCTAAAATGTTTTAGTACTTCAAAGACTAAAAGATAAATGAGGTTTAAACAACAGCCAAATTACTTTCTATCACACATTAAATTTACAGTTGGACTTGATGATCTTGAAGGTCTTTTCCATTCCTTTCTATTACACATTAAATTTACAGTTGGACTTGATGATCTTGAAGGTCTTTTCCAACCATCATGATTCTATGATTCTATGCTTTTAAATGGTGCAGCAAATTTTCAACGTGAGATCAATTTAATGGCCTGCCCTAAAAACCTCTGCATGCAGTTTTAGTAGATTTAGCATTTGTAAATTAAGACTAATGAAAAACTTCAGATTTTCTATTGCAAGGATGAAATGGAGAAGCATCAGGATTCCTGAGGAAGGATATAAAGTAAGCAGAACATGCAGTTTCGGTGTTTTTTTCTTTCATTTTATGCAGGAGAGGAGAGATCTATGTTTGTCAGCAAAGTACGTAAAACCATAGTGTAGCCTACTACTATCATACTTGCCTCAGTCTCTGTATTAATTAATCAAAATTAGATGTAGATTATAAATATACATTATATATAAAGTAAAAATAGATCTAAAATAAAAATATTTAAAAGTTTACTAAGCCGATTACTGTTTTCCTTGGAAATTATTTCTATCTCAATTCAGAAGACACTACTAGAAGAATAAGATTTCCTAAAAAGGTATGTACGCACAACTGTATGATTTCAAAGAACATTAAAGTCTATGCATATTTGAAATGTGCTCCTATCTTATTAAGTGGTTGCTGTTTCTGATGAAGTAATTGTAAATTATTTGCAAACTGTAAATTTGTAAAGAAATTAATGTCTATAAGGACTATGACCAATTGCGGATGCCAAATCATACCTTTTACCTTCACTTTTCAGGCTGGTACAACAAAAAAAAAATTAGAATAGACCAATTTTCTTGGAAATTCAGGTAACATAAGCAGTTTTCATGTGCTTGTGTTGCCTCACAATAACTTTCTTCGTGTTATCCCCTTCTCTCCACCCCCACATGAACAGATAACAATATGCTCAAGATGTTGCAGAAAAGCAGCATCAGACACAAATCTGTAAGAGTCCAAGCCAAAAGCAGGTGAGGATTGCTCTCTCTATATTGGCATATTAGTTGACACAGCTAAATATGATAACCAAGGAGCAAGCTGATGCTGAAGCTTGCTCCTTCCCTCAGATCCCGAGAGCCGCCTTTGCCCAGGGCTGGGTTAGCAGACAAGGCAGCCTGAGCTATGTGGTCTCAGGACCAAAGGCTGCTCTATGGCCCTCTTATTCAGCAAAATATGCACACACTTAATTCAGAGACTCAACAGCTCTGCTAGTCTGAGGATCAGGCATTATATATATATATATATATATATATTTATATATATATAAAGTTTTAAAATATAAATACTTTTCATTGCTTTTATTGCCCAGAACATCAGTGAACAACATGATATTTCATATTTAATGTTGTTATCTTCTATAGGTATATATCATTGGTCCTTTTCTAATAAAGTATATTTTTGTCAAAAAGAGGGGAGTAATCAGGAATGCTCTATCCGTAAGTCTCAAGGTGATGTTCTCATGCAAAATGATAGCATTCACTGAGACACAATTTTTGGGAGCAATCAATAACAGTCTGGAAGTAGAAGTTCAAACAGCTTTTCCTTATTGCAATGAAAAATGATCAGAGTTTGGAGACGGTTCCCCCCAAGTCTCTGAAGAGCTAATACAAGTAATTTAATTCTACTTACAGTGGTGTCATCAGGACCTGCCACACAAATCATCAGCTGCACTAGAAAAAAGGGCCTTGTAAATTATGACACAAAGATCTTGGAAATCATGATGTAAAAATACTTAGGTGCACAGTGCCTGGCAAGAATAGCATTCTTATAACTGTTTCTCATTAAAAAAAAAAAAAGTCACTTTTCTTATTTATATTAAAAGCTACAGGCTGATGTTTTAAATGATAGCAATGGCTACTAAATGCTTCTGCCAGAACAAAGGACAGAACAAACAGCAATTAGCACAAAAAACAGAAGACCTTTAATCACCAACTCAAAACACAGACTTTTCCTTAAGGATGGATAATACAATAGAATGCTGCTCCTTTGCACCTGCGCCTTTAGGCCTTGCATGCTAACGTTCGAAACGTGATATGGAGGGCAGCAGTAATGCAGGGGGCAGCCACAGTGCCGAGGGCCGGGAGGGCACCTCCAGGGAGGCTGTAGCAGGAGTCCTGCACATGATGGAGCCAGGGCTCAAGGGTCCAGGAGAGATGGAGGCAGCTGGAGGGTAGGAAGAGGCTGCAGTGCTGCAGGAAATGCTGTTTGAAAGGACAGACAACAAACAGTCTTCCAGACTTAAACACTTAACACCACTGAACAGTCCTTACTCTCCTTTCAATATTCTTCCACAACACAAATCTATGTACACAGTAAGAAAACAAGTAGGAACCAATCTGGCCAAGATTAATATGAGAAGCATTCCAGCCTAGCTGATATTTTCAAACCAGTGCAGGAGATTTTAAACGCAAGAGAGAGGGACAGGAGGCAAGCGTGTTTTTCATTAGGGGAAAAAAAAAGATTTCAAAAACAAACCATCCTTCATTCATCTCTCACCTGTAGGCACTGCTACACTCCTATGTAACTTCTGCAGCTAGTGAGCTTGGATATTCTGCGCAATCTAAACTGGTGGAACTTAACAGCTCAGTCATTTTACTGAAGTACCAGATTGAAGGGTTGAATTTGCTGCTTCAGCAAAATTCAGCAATTACAAAAAGCTGAGTGTGCCTTCAGTGTGAATAACCCATTAATATTAGAATGAACCTGCCCTGTTCAGTCCTGCTTGACAAACACAGTTATCCTGGTTAGACTCTAAAGTGCTACAATTCATTGCTTATTCATTTTAATTCATTTTAAGATTCAAAGTAGATCTTATGACATTCTATTATACTAACTCTACTAATATACACTTATACTTTGCTTTTAATGTTATATTTTGAACTACAAGCAAACAACTTCATATTGACCATCCACTGTGAATTCACCACTCTGACAGGTCATGTGCTACCTTAGCCATCCACCAAATAAAAATTTTCATAGCTGCTAATCTTTTAGACACAGAGCTTCTTTTTGTCTCAACAATAGTAGTGAGTGAGTTTTAGCCTTCTATTACTTGTGATCAAGCAGTATTTTCCCAAAGCTTTCCTATTATAAACCACAATACAACAGTGGGATTTGCTAAGGGATCTGTCACACTGCATGAAACATTTTTGGCAACTTTGGTCTCATGGCTGGGTGCAGTCTGCAACACTATATCTAGGCCTTAAAAGTCCACAACCTATTAAAACTCTGCTGAATATAACTCTGTTTAAAACAAACAAACAAAAACTCCTATCTTCAGTGACAGAGTTTGCAAGACACTATTGCTGAGTATGTTTTAAGATTGAATGCTTTGTTAAGAAAATTTTCTTCTGCTCCTGATGAGGATCAAGGTAAAAAATATTTAAGAGAATTTCTCTCATAGTTATGATCTCATTTCTCTTTTGGCATATTTCTAGTTCCATTGAAGCATATCTGTCATTCTATTCCAGTAGCTACATAGCATCATTGCTATAAAGTTTGCTTTGCAATAGAAACAGAAGACAAATTTTCAAATTGAAAAATGCTTTTAATAGCAATAATTTCCAGGTATTTAATATTCTTCCTGTTATAGTTAAAATAAATTTTACTCTTCATTTCTGAATCTCCTTCAAATTTTTTATCCCCATAATCAAAATAAAAATAGATTTTCCATTAGATATTAAGAATAGATTTACTATAAAAGTTTCTTAAAGCACAAGATGGTGATTGTCACTGGCAAAAAATCCCACTTCTTGCTAATACAGGTATCTAGGATGAGTACTCCAAGTTATAAGTAAGTGCGGTTCTTTCACATTATTGGAGGACAACAGCCAAAGCCAATTCAGCTAGCTTTGTACTGAAAACTTCTATTCTATTACCTGTGGTCAGTGATGTCGGTGCAAGCCCTGATGGGCTTTGTCTTATTTGCAATAGTATTTTCAGGACACTTGCCTAAATATGCTTTTTAACCAACTGGGGATACCTTCTAATACATAACTGTAATTTACAAGAAGAAATCCCCATGGAGCCAGCACAATCCACAATCCTAAACTGCTTATGCACTTTTCTACTTCAAGTATTTAGCAATTTAGTGTTTAGCAGTTTTACATTTTAAAAAAAGTTACTTTTGTTATTTTTGTCTTAATCAAACTTTCTGCATTTATACCACAATTTCCAATACTCCAACTAATTTCCACTAAAGGTAAAACATTTTTCATTTTAAATTACTGGAGTGGAAAATTGCATATATTTAAAAATTTATGAAAAAAGATGCAAGGGCCTGTGGTCTTATAAAATATGCATGATATAGCACCATATTTATTCTACCTAGTTGTTAAATTTGCTTAAAGTGCGCACTGTGATTTGTTTGGTAGAGCACACTTCTTTTCCAATAAAAGACCTTTCAATGCCTTCCATAGTGTTATCTATTGTTTGAAACATACCAGAGGAGGGAGGAAAAAAAAGTATACAATTTCTAACTATTTTTCCTTCTCCTTCCTAACAGGGGATAGTTCATAGATCCTGTTGGGAATTTAAGACAGCACTTTTATTCAACCACATAGGACAACCTAAAACTGACACCCACCTATTAAACAATATAGCTCTAACAATGACTTAAGAATGATTTCTTGCAATGAAATAAAATTTGCATCAAGATATAGAGACCTTGAAGGAAAAATGTTAATATTATTAAATAACAGGCTTATTTTAGATTGATTTATAAATCAAATACTCAAACTTTCTATGGAATTAAAAACCTTTTCAGTAAGGAATTACTGTCAAAATTATTTGTTAAGATAGAAATGGAAAATAAGTTATCTCTGCAACTTGAATAGAGCCAGCAGGGCTTTTTGTTTCATGGTAATATAATAATTTCTGTCTCATGTATGATAATTATTTAGTTAAATATTTATCAAGCTGATAGCTATTCAGTGCAATGATTCTAAGAAGGGTAAAAGATAGGGAAACAAATATTAAATTTTCTTTTCACTGAAAGAAATGACACCTTTTTAAATTCTGAGTAATATATCAGTTTTAATACCATAAAGTTGTTCATTTCAAGCTGTATGATAAAATAAAATAAGCATAGTAATTGAGCCTTTGAAATAGACAGCATTTTCTTTAATGTGATATAATTTCTGAACATTATACTGAATACGTTCAAGATTTGATATCCTTTTGAAAGAAGCAAAAAAAAAAATAATGTTTCTATATCCAAGGAACAGTAAAATAATAAATATATTGCATTTCAACCCCTTTATTTCCTCTGGGATAAAACTGCACTATTTTTTTCTTACTCTCACCTTCTTAAATTTAGTCTCTTCTCTATTATATAGATTCTGTATTCTCTATTATACAGATTTACAGCTCATACTTTTGCTTGATAGCACTAGTTCAAACTGGCTGCAACACATGCAGTTCAAACTTGGAGCAAATGGAGAGTGCAACTGTTCAAGGAGGTGCCACAGACAGCAAGTCCCTGTATCACCATGTCACCTGGAATGATCAAACCCTTTCAAAATATTTTACAAATAAACCTTGGTCTATCTTTACAGCTTGCAACTTAGCTTCACTTTGTTTTCACCTATATCTAGATCCAGAAAATAGACAGGAAATCTTAATCAAAAGTCCATAGTTATCACTCATATTTCCAACACGGTCATTCATATTTCAGAACATGTGAAGGAATATATATTTTTCAAAGATCACTGGTAAATTTGGTTGCTGATGACTGACATGCTTCGCAATAGAAAATTTGCAGTGAACATCAGCAGACCAGCTTCAGTATCAGATCTGTTTGACATTTTCTTCAAAAAAGTGGAATATATTTAGACCATTCTGCTCCTCCAGTCTTTTACTTAGTATCAAAAGCCTTGCTTGTTTCTAGCCATGAACTAAAAAGAGGTCTTGCACTGCTGTGAACCATAGTACTTGTGCCACGTTCACTTACGTGATCTATCCTCCTTCGGTGTTGCACTGTGTTACAACAAAACATCTCAGCAGAATCAAATTAAGTTTTTTGTTTTTTTTTTTTATTGCTTTGGTGGGCCATGTCTCTACTTGCAATGGTCTTGACCCAATATCTAATTTAGACAGCTAACCTTTTGCTTGTTCTCTGATGATCCTGCCTTTGTGCCCTCGGGCACAAAGCGTGGCATTAGAGCTTGCACTGTACTTCACAGCATAAGGTTCACCACTAAGTATAGGTGAACAATGCTTAGATCTTAACTGCAGTGTTTCTCCTAATCTCCTAATGAGATGTCCTCATTAGGATACAAGGTTAAATTAAAAGACAATGCAAAACATGTACATATGCACAGTTATATGTACAAAGAAGTTTTTATCTGATCATGGAATAGAAACTCTAAAAAAATACTGTTCATTATCAGTATGATCAAGCAAGGTCAAAGTGCTTTTCAATACTTTGTCTATTTGTCCTTACACCTTTGTAAGGGAGAAAAGAAAGAGCCTATAGGGAGACCACTGAAGTGAGATATAAGATCTCATTCATCAGAGCTAAAGAAAGACAAATTTTTCTGAGACTTATGGACACAAAAAGGAACATAACTATCATTAACTTATCTGCCTCAACTGAAATAAAGCAAAGTACAATTACTTTTAAATGTTGGTTACTGTTTAAGTCTTCTTAGGCTTCAGTGCATTTCCAGAAAGACATCATGAGTAATGAACCCTAATGATTCCAGTTAGGTAACGCAGAATTATTACTGAAAACTCTCATCCTGAATGTCCAAAATGTCAAAACATTCTGAATCAAGCATCGCTAGACAACAACTAGTGAAAGTTTTTATGTTTTTAAACACAATAAGCTGGAAACACCTTTTTCCCGGCCCCCACTTTTTTTTTCTTCCTCTCTCTTTCCTCTCCTGCTGCTCTTCATTCTTGATCACCACAAAGAGATGGGAACTCAAAGTAAAAATGGGACCTACACATAGGTTGACTGACTATCACTAACCTGAAGACATATTCCCCTCTCCTTAGAAAGAGAAAAAAAAATCTTTTCTTCTTAAAGTAAAATATGCTTTTTTTATCCCATAATCTTGAAATGTACTTAAAAACACTTACTATTTAAGTACAGGATCTGTATGCATGCTCTTAAGCATTGCTGACATCAGAACAGATATGCATCAGCTGAACATGAGGGAAAAAAAAGGTTCATGGACAGCCAGCACTTTTGAATGTTGTTCTATATGCATGTGTTTCCTTTGCTCCCTCCCAGTAATTTCTGTATCAGTGCTTCTCCCAGTGTACAAATCATTGGTTTACAGCTGAATGGCTTTCAAATCACTGACTTTCATAACTAACTCTCAAGGTAGATTAGTTTCAGAGTGGTTGATCTTTTCAGCAAGAAACAACTTTCCTTTGTTGAGTCACGAAGTCGCATGTGTCAGAAGCAACCAGGTACAGTAACTAAAACACGGGACTTTCAGAATCCCACTGTAAAAATACAAAGTATCAAACTTGTCACATTCACTTTCCTGTAATCAGATGCCAAATCTTAATAACTGACGACAGAGCTGTAAAAATTTTAAAAGTATTTCTTCAGAAAATGTTAACAGCATTTTGAGAGGAGCTTAATAGAAAAGATTTCTAGCTATGAAAGTCTGTGCAATAAGCAATAAATGTATTTTTATTTGATTTTTAACTGTAGAGTGATTCCTCAAGAGAAAGGATCCAGAAGAATCCAGGTAATAAAATACTGAGGCACAAGACACCCCTTTCCCCTTACATACCCCTTTCAGTCTTCGCAGACAGGAGTATAACCCTAAGTCCTTGAGCTGCTGGTCTCATAATAACTGATCAAATTTTATGGCAGCCAGTATTTTTTATGACTCTTAAGTCAACTCTGCTACTAGATTTTCAGAGAATGACATTACACTTGGTGGCCTCAGTGACTGTCAGTGATGTCAATTATCTGAGTATGATGCTCTGGAGACAAACCAGTCCCTTTCCATGTGTAGAACTGTGGGAGCTTGCTTGTGTCCTGAGAAACACACTCCAAGGAGAACTTTCTAGTCCCTCTTGCATTGAAATAGAAAAACATGAATATTTGACTATACAAAATGCTTCATTTTACATATTAAAAAGCCAGAACTACGATGAGAACTGAGTTTCTAACCTACGAAAATGTCATGTGCTAACACTTTGGTGAAATATAGAGGGGAAGTATGGCGAAAAATAAGGTTAAACTGAGTACTGCTGAATTGAGACATATTTTTTGCTCAACATCGAGTACTTCAAACAAAGAACTCCATGGCTGTACTTTAGTACATATGGCTGTACTAAAGCACTATAATGGCTGTGATGGACCAATCTATTATAAAGTAGCGAGTGCTAAAAAAGAACCTCTATTTTCATTTATCTCACAGTGACCCTAAAACAAATTTCACTGAAAGAGCTTGTAGTATCTTGACCAAACCTTCAAAGTACATGATTCTTGATGAGCTTAATAAATACAATGTGAAGAGGAGCTGTGTTTCAAAAACTAAAAATTCAAGAGGCAGCAAAGGCATCATGATATCAAAGAATGCAAGAGAAGAGGAAGGAGAATCGAGCAGAACACAGTATTTATTGTAGACAAGAAAAGAAACCCAGTTTAGTGATTACCTTTCTTTTTTCTTGCAACCTAGAATACTCTTGTAGAGGAAAGAAATCAGTTTCTAATGGAATATTATATAATTAGGATGGTTTTGAATTAAATAAGTACTTAAAATGATCATTTTTTTTCTTAAGAAAAAAAACAATTGCAAATCTAATTTTATTGTCTAGCTTTCTAAAAATGTTTGACATTTTGAGTTGCAGCAGTTATTCGATTAAATGTAAATGATAAACCATGGGGGATTTGAAGTAATTAATCTGAAGCAGTGTTCATATTACTAGGATTTTAATGAAATGTTATTATCAGTACTTGTTTTCTATACCAGCTATTATGATTTTCTACTATAAAGTCAATAATAACACATCCTAAAATGCAAAACTTATTTCCATTGTAGTCATGATAGGGCTTTTGAAGAAGAAAAAAAAAGAAAAACTTCAGCAACCCCTGCTGAAGTGCTTGCTTCTGCCTTCTCCTGATGAGTCATATGAGAACTAATTCTAGATTATTATTGCTAATCTTTGATTCTCTCTGCACTTTTAGTGTTCACAGGAATTCTTACATGGACAAAAGTCAATGTGATATATAACCTATTAAAAATGATCAAGTCTTCTCATCTCAGTTAAATTGCAACTAAAAATAAAAAATACTACATATACACACACACACTTTATAAAAATATTGACTTGGTACAGCTTGATATTTCATACCCATGAGCTTTATATATCTCTTGGTACAACTCCACAATATCTAACAACACCATCAATATCCTTGGTGAGGACACCAACATTAAAATCCAACAGCACCTGGTTTATAAAACCATAATAACACAGCATTATTAAGTGAAAGGAGTTGGCAGTAAGAACAGCCTTTAGCAGATTGAAGAAAGTAATATTGTAGAGCAGGTGTGAAAGCTCTCATTTGACAGACGCTTATAGCACAGATTAATATGCAGATGCTGCACCATATGCTTGGCCACATAAAGCTAATATTAAAATTGATACATGATCCACACAGTACAAGTTATATGCAAGAATAAGGGGCAGTCAGAGCTGCGACTGGTATACATCAGCACATAGGACAGAGCTTTCATTTAATTCAATTTGAAAGCAACTGCAGTAAGAATTTCAAAAATACAGACCACTTATGTGCACCTATGCAGTATTCCCACCCCCCACCACCACAATTAGTAATAGAACTTAGTTTTGGTAATTAAATTAAATTAGCTTGATTACAGCTGCTCTAGGCCTGAATGCCTCTCATGTTTTTAATGAGGACATGGCTGTAAACAGGCTGAATGAAATAATGAAATTCCCCTCTCTTCCTTATCACAGCATAGGAATAGGAAGACAGAAAAATATAGCTGACGTATATAGGATATACAGGAAAGAAAAAAAAAGAGGAGAAAAAGTAATTTAGGGAAAAGACATTCAAGAATATAATAAAGATAAACTGTTTGAAAAAAGTTTGAGATGAATGGCACAAGAGCAGCAATACTGCTCCACAACCACCAGGACCAGAGAAAACCAAAACAGCGTCTTGACACTGGAGTAGCCAGCACAATGAAAGGGCCAGATCCATTTCATAAAGTTCTTTGCAATATTATAGACACAAGAATAATACTGATTTCCCCTCTACCCCTATCTCGTTTTTCCCTCCTCTCTCAAAAGTTGACTGGCCAAAGTAAGAGTGAAAACAGTAAACCTAAACACATCGCCTGTTGTAGGAATTAATTTAAACTGATGAGCACAAGACAGTGGCGTAGAGGAAAGCTGAAAAGAGTCAGTTCTCATGTGCATTAGAACAACTTCCAAAAGTACTTTTCATGTGAGAAACATGCTATTACATTTCTAAACTGTGTTCAGAACTGTTCTCTGTGTTCAGTCATTTAGCTTCTGATAGACCATATGTGGCCCTTTACTTTTAATGACTTTAATACTTTGTAGTATATTTTTCCAAACAAGAGAACAATGAGAAAGGGAGGAAATAAATTTTTAAAAGCAAAACTGAAATCTTCCTATAGGAAATTGCTTTTTGTCAGTGTTAAAAAAAAAGGTGCCACACACAATGAAATAACTTCAATATTACCTTTCAAAGAAAAAGAATGCTTCCAGTGCAGGAAGATTCTCATCAAGATGCACTCTAGAGTACTCTCTTTGCATCAGGTAGTGGCCTCTACCAGCACAATTTGAAAACACTTGTTGAAAACTAATCATTCTGAGGCATTCAGATGAAGCACCTCTTCTTTGCTCATCTGAATCAACTAAGCATTTCAAATTTGAATTGCCATTCTTTATTTAATAAAATTATCAAATTGCTTGAACTTTGAACATGGATTTTTTGAGTCATCAAAATGAAAACTCTCTTCTCAACAATTTTGGAGATGTCTTCCATTTACCTTCACAAAATGTTAGTTTTAGATTGTATTTAGAAGAGGGGAAAGAACAACAGAGTTTCAGTGGCTCTAAACTGTCATAAGATAGCAAAGAAAATAAAATTTTGACATTTGTGCTCTAAGGACTATTTACGGAGTAATATTTATTGGAGTATGAGGATAATAAAAATATACTTCTTAAAAAGCACCTCTGAGATATACATAAATTAATTCAATTACAAAAATTCCCCCACTAGCTCAGCTGCACAGCCTCAAGCTTCAAAACATCTATTCTCCCATCTGTTAGGATGACTAGATGGGAATGGATGATTAAATGACTATGGATAAAATTACCCCAACAGGAAGAATTTACAACACACTTTGAAAAAGAAAAGGTTGCATCCATATCCTCAGGGTAAGAGTTTCTTCAGTCTAAATTTGGTTTAATCCTCAACTATATCATAGAAGATGAAAGAAGGTCATTTGAGATCATCATAATAGTTATTGCTAAATCCAAAACTGTGAGGAAAAAAAAAAAACTCTCATCTTAAACATTTTTGACTTTTTTTTTCCATCAGTCCTAAAAGCAGTAGATTATAACCTGAACTTTTCCTAATCTCCTGTTCAGAAAACCCAGATTTATTATTTCTCAACCATCATCTTTAGGTTACAGAGTTACATTTCCTGTGGCATTCTTCCACACTACCTACAAAATCCTTAATTTCTTGGCTTTACATTCTTGATCTTTTCATAATGATATGACTATCATAGGATGAATGGAAAGCAAAGCAATGAGCCACTTCTGTTAGCTACTTTTCTAGATGTAACTTGCAAGGTAGGGTAGTCTCCTGAGAAGAGATATGGGTTGACCTCTGTCACATATGGGATCGCACAAAAGATGTATCTCCAGTTTTGTGTATTAGGTGGGAGTAGATGAAGATCTTTCCAGCAGTTAAACATCTTCTCTTTAATCAGAATAAAGAGTCTGATGACAGTTTATGTAATTTTCTGGACTCAATCTAGCAAGTATCATGCATATTCTAAGTTATAGGCTTCTAATATCTTTCTTCTTGTATCTACTAAATACAATTACAAAATGTGAGGCATGAGCCTTAGATCAGAATTAATCTAAATTGTATTTGAATTCTCCTTATACAGAAAGAACAAAACAACAATAATGAAAGCCAGAAATGTATCTCTACCAATAGTCACTTTCAGGTGTTTTCTATCTTTGAGTATTCTGCAACTTATTATTACATGTAGCTCATATATCAGGGCAAAGAGTTTCATACTCATATCCAACACAATTTGATGCACTTACACAGTCCACCTACTTTCCATACATTCTGTAATTCAGTCACACCAGAGCAGTATGCAAGAGAGGTCCTATCGTGGAGCAGTATACTGAGGATTTCTGAGGGGTATGAGATGTCCTGAGACACCTTTATGGAACAAGAGTATAGGTGAAGCATTGTAGAGACCTTCCACTTCCTGAAGCACAGGCTTGCATTCCCCCCAATAAATTAATAGCACTCAGATTTCTCTTTAAACAAGAGAAGTGGACAAGGCATACTTGCAATTAAGTTACTGTATTACACTTGTGAAGGAGAACACAGAATCAATTATTCTGTGAACATCTGAAGATATATAATTCCTGATCCTGAGTTACTAGTAGGTCTTTCGTCTACAAACGTAACAGAAAACGTACAACATTTAAACTCTCTGTAATCTCATTCTTTACAGCAATGACACACATAGAGAGAGCTGATTAGATTTTATCTCACATGGGATATGAAGTAATTTATCCTCTTTATTGCCACTATGTTACATGCTGCTAGCAAATGTTAATGTAATTATGTAACCAACTGCAAGTGATTTGTATTCACGCCACTGGAATGGCATGTCCTCCTTGAATTCTAGTACCCTGTCTTCTCTGAGAATTTAATTCTCTACCCTGCTACACTTAATCACTTTTAAATTATTCACATTGTCTCAAACTTTAAAAAGTCTTGAGCACTGGAACTGGAGCTGCCCAGAGAGGTCACGGAGTCTCCCTAAAAAAGCTGCCTGGATGCAGCCCTGTGCCCCATGCTCTGGGTGTCCTTGCTGGGGCAGGGAGGTCAGACTAGATGATCTCTAGAGGTCCCTTCCAACCTTAGGCATTCTGTGAGGCCTATTCTAAACGAGAATAAAAACAGTGCAATATCAAAATCTATGTGTATGAGGCAGAACTAGTTTCACCCAAAGATTTTTCTTTTAGCTTGGCTTGTACACTAGAAACAAGATAATAACCTATATATTCAAACATGCATTTCTCTTAAATATATTGATTAGCCTCTACATTAAATTCAGACCCTAATTTGTCAACTAGTTTCTACCTGTAAGTTCTATTTCAGTTTCCCATCTGCCTAGATCCAACTCTGCAGTTTTATCTTTCCTTATATTTATCAATGTCTTTAATAAACATGCACACACACACACACACACACACTCCACCTGCACGCTAGTTCAGAAAACAGTTTCCATCCACATCTAAGCGAACTGTGTTTGCAGATTTCCAGTCATTATGGGGTACTCAGGCTCTAGTCAGGGCTTGGATCTCAGCTTTGCAGCAAGACAACTTCACAGTTCTTGCTTCTGTCAGACTTGACTGGAAGTATGCCATTGGGTACTTACTACATTTCACAAAAAATACTAAAACTCTGAAGTCTTTTAAGTCTTTACTTACTGATTTTTTTAACTTGGAAATGTTGACAAGTACCCAAACAGCATTTTTCCATTGAAAACTCATTTTGATTGAAAAGTATAGATGATAATAAGAGAAATACTATTCAGTACAACAAAGTAGTTCTGGTGTAGCACAATGAAAGATGATTTTGAAAGGAGAAATGTAAATGATCATTGTACATTTGTAAAGCAAAAACTTCCTGAGACATAAATACATTATTCACAGAACAGACAGGAACATTCAATCTAGGATCACTCTCTGTATGACTCATGAGGGTATTGACTCCACCAGTTATCTCATTATTGATAAAAATCACTTTTTGGCTTAAATGCATCTTTCAAATGCCAGAGTCATATCTACTCTTGTTAACAAAGGACAGAAAATTCTTCATTTCCTTTTGTTGTTTCTCCAGTGACTAATCTCCCTTACTGTTAAAATTTATGCCTAATTTATGCTTCAGATTTAGGAGGCTGTCACTCCTAAATCTGTATCTTTTTCCTAATCAGAAGTATTTATTATCAATTTACTTCCCAGGCATCTTCTGACAAACCAATCAGATCTAGTTGTTAAAGAGAAAAATCATATTCCTGGTTAAGAAATATTGACAAAGATACTGAAAAGCTAAGAAAGTCCAGATGAAAATTAAATGGTCGAGATCCTTTGAAACCCAACAGATGGAGTCAAGGTGATCTACACCAAACTCCTTTGTCAAAGTTCACCAAAATTTCTCATAGTTCTTCTTGCACAAGACGGACTAAACCAAAAATTAGATTATTAGGTATATTTAGATATTCACATCTGTGGAATCATGAACCATCCTTAAGAACTCTACAGCACTAGGTCAGGAGATTTGACTGTTGAAGATGCAATTTGACATCTCTTCCTTCCTTTAATAGCAAAGTTAATGCTCATTTCTGCTGGTCAGTTCTGAAAATACAATAAACAGGTCACTAGAGAGAAAAAGTGTTATTTTATTTTTCAACTTATTTCAAGCTTTCTCCTGAGGCTTTTTTTTTTTTTTTTTTTTTTTTTTTATTTCTTCAATCAACTACTGTAGTTACTAACTGGAAAGAAAATGCCAAGATAATAAACATAATGCAGACAGTCATATCATTTAAATTAATCTATTTGTTATTTTATCCACACTTCTATGCTTTCCAAATTATTCAGTCAGTAACAAGAGATAAGAAGGGCATTTCTTCACAGATGGTATACAATTAAGCGATCGGTTCTGTGAACAATTCACTTCTGGCCTAGCATGGATCCTCCAATGCCTTCAGTTAGTCCATTTTCTTAATAGAGTACAAAATTAGTAAGCATTTGAATAGGCGGTATAGGGAGTAGTTTTCATACTGTGTTGTTTTATCTTATAGAGCTTAAAATATAAATTAAAACATAAATTATAAGGACAGATATATACCAAAACATCCATTTTATTCCAGATAACAGATAAACTTCTGTAATCTTATGATAAATTCATGCTTACTATATCTCTACTAAAGACTTTAAGTAATTTTATGAATAGAAATGCAGGCTTAAGGTGACAGAAAGCAAAAAATCAACCCTTCTATTTATCTCTTTCAAAATATTATAATTTACTGTAACAATAAGAAAAAAAAAAAAACTCCAAGACAATACAAGATTTTCCAAAACTGCTAAACAAAATACTGTGTACTGTGAAAACAAGCAGTAGACCAGCTGAGTGGTCTGCTCTATTCCCCAGTCCACTAACAAACTTCAAAATTTACTTCAAATAAAAATGTTAACTTAGTAGTCCTGGGTACATGTTCTACATTCCTTAGAGACCATTTATCCAAAAGAGGAGCCAAGGGTTTCTGATTTTTGCAATCATTTGTATGGATTAGGCAATACCACATCCTTCACTCCCTTGATTCATCACCACAATTATCAATTTCCCAACTGATTTGGGACTTCAGCTTACCCATGCGCTCTTCCCAGAATAAAACTCACTAACAGAAGATAGCTTGTGGAAAATAGGCAGTAGGTATGATAACAATCATAATTTTCTTTAAATCCTTCCAACTAGTATACTGTTAATAGGAATCAAGACATTGGTTGTTTATCGTTAGCACAGAACAATGATCCCATGGAAACAGGCTTTTCATGAAGGGGCAACCCAGTCCCCCAAGGGCAGCTGATCAGCTATGGCATGCTTTAGAAAGCATGAATAGCCCATTATAGAAACATGTAATGTCTTCAACCACAGAGTGTTTCTATGGTTAGTGCTCAACTCAGGACTAGGAAGTATATAAGATTTAATTGGGGAGATCTAACCTCGCTTGGAGTTAACAGTGCCTCAGCTGAATGATTTGGAATCTTTTGGAACTTTTCTTTAATGTACCTTCAAGTTCATGCTCTGTGTCCCCACGAACTGGTACAAAACACAATCCTCATTCCCACCCTCCATGGGAGTTTTGGCTAAGTTCCTCAGAAGGGAGGCATTTCCTCACAGACTGCATGACTCGGTTCCCCCGCTAAGACCTGTGTCAGGGGATGATACAGGCTGCTGCCCAACTGCAAGACTGCAGTACCACCGTCCTGCTCTCTAACATGCAGCTACATTCAGGGAGCTTTCTTGCTGCTCTGCACTCTCTTGCTAATTTTCCTCCTCATTCTCCCAAGGAATAGAAAACACAAAGCTGCAAGCAAGTGGTGGAAACCAAGGGGAAAAAAAAATATCTTATTCAAGAATTGAGGTTCTCCTTCCACACAGGTCTTTATATTCAATTACAGACTCAGATTATTCAGGTTTTGGGTTTTTTTGAGGGAAAGAGAATTAGGGTTTATTTTAAGTTTTTTTCTCCTCTTCAATGCAGCTCTTCATTTTCAATTACAATACTTCATAGAGACTATTCTGGTTGTTTAGGTTCTTTTGGATTTTTTTTGATAGATTTTTTTCTTCATTTCTTATGATGTGTAGGCTGTGGCCACCTGCTCTTATAACAGCCCAATGAATAAGTTTACAGTAATAAGTAAGAATAAACCATGTAATACCAGAAACAAATGCCAATGCTTGTGCATACCCACTGCAATAAAAAACTTGATTTCAAGATTATTTTGCATTTCAGAAATATTAAGAGCAGTCATGTGAGAGTGCAGCATAATTTAAGTGTAAATGCTTATTCAGTTTTGATGTTTTTGACAACTGTCGAAGACTTTACTGCCAGTGAGCACAAGAGGAAGAACATTTTATATAGAAGAATTAGATTAAGGTTCACTTTTAAAGTGCAGCATGAGAAACTGCAGAGAATAGGCGTTTGGCAACGTAAGTAGCTGGTAAAGTTTTTGGGGTAGTAGTCTGTATACTCTACCATATCAGAGATTTTGAAGGTAAATTTAATGAAAGGTGCAGTAATATTTTCTATATTCTCTACAGTTCAACTGGTATTTTCCTGCTCTTTTAACACCATCACACAAGCAATAGCACTGTCAGGGGGAATTAAGACATTTCCTTACAAGTATTACAAAATTCAGATGCATTTTTTCCCAAGATAACAGTGTTTATTCTTCTAGGATAATGGTATATAAAGGGTAAAAAAAAAAAAATGTCAAAGCAATATCATTTTTTCCAAGTTGTGTTCTATATTGAAATGCAAGTTTTGGTATAGTTAGAGCTGACAACAATTAAAGTACCAAATTCCACGTTGATGAGACATAAACCAGCTCCGATTGCTAAGCTACATAGCTAGAAGCAAGGCATCAAAAACCATGATGAAAAACAGGGTATATTAACCAGAATAAATTACTGTGCAGATACGTATATATTCAAGCTTACAAAGCTATCGATCTCATACTCTTCCAAAGTAATCCAAAACTTTTTGACTCATCTGAGTAGAATGAATAGCTCATGATAAATGGGGATGCTCTTGGAAGTTACAATAAAAACTCTATCAAATACAGGAGGAACAATATGTAGTATATGGTGGAAAAAAAATGTGTAAATTTTTTTCCTCTTTTGTTTCCTATGACTCTTCAATACCTCAATAAATGGAAGCATATCTTGACATTACCTTAAATATAATTAAACAAGTTTGATTCTCATTAGACATCTATTTCTTGCTGAGGGGGTTTTATCTTAACATTGTTGACAAAAGTTAAGTCATAACCATCAAAATTCATTCACAGCAAAGCTAAGCTCTAACCTCTGAAAACTGACGAGCTTCAATAGAAGACAGAAATTTCTTCATGAATTTCTTCATAAATTTGAAAATGGTTGTAGCTTTTACAGAGTCATATCAGCATATTCTGAAATTATATTCCATTTACATAGCATTGATGGAACTCTGCGATCAAGTTTCATTCTGAAGTTTATTTATACAGTGTGACTGAGTTTATACTATATATAACATATTTTTTCCTCTAAGAAAATTATTATATTCATACCCTTGTAAGTCCCAAGTCTCAACACTAATGTTAAGCTCCCATCAAGTATATAAACTAAGGCATTAGGTAGATCTTAGTGGATACAAATTCAGATTGCTATTCCAAATCCTACTTAGCACTGGATGCCTATAAAAATCTATGCCAAATCTTTATATGTTTGAGTCAGAAATAGAACAGTATATTTTCAGAGTTAGTACTCTAGCTAGTAGAATTCTTTATGTCAGAAAGTGGGACCTTAAATTTCTAGACTTGCTATCCCAAGCAAGTGTGAATCTCTCCTCACAACTTTCTTACATCTGCTCAGTAACCACTAACTGAGTAGAGCTGGTCTTTCTGCCAAGTCTTGAAAAATACACAAATAAAATATACTAAATCATGTGAACAGAAAGATCTACAAAGAAGAAGACTGATTCATGTGGTAGATACCAGAGGGGAATGGATTGTCTTGAGAAGGATGACTTCACGCACTCTCTAGGCTATGCAGACTTAGATAGCAGCGGTCTGAATCACAAAGCCAAAACCAGGAGCTGAAAGCATCAGAAAGTTAAACTAGGGAGCCAGATGCACATGCTCCAAATAGCCTGTGTTGCTCAGTATAAGAGATAAAAAGTGCTGGTAGATTATATTAGTAATATATTGTTTTGGTAGGCAATCATTTAGGAAGAACACTGACATGTACCTATTCACATACAAAAAATACTATTCGGAAGAAAGAACTCATTAATTCTTTTTACAGCTTCATCTAAACATAGATACATGCTTAACTGCACAAAACTTAATATCCATTATAGAAGAATGAGTCAATTTTGGAAATGATTTGACTGCCACCCTTCATCATTTAGTGATGAAGCAAGCACAGCGATTGCTTGCAGGAAAGGCATGCACATCAGAATACATGTAAAGCTTAGTAATATGTTCAGAAATCTGTGTTTTCCAAATATCAGTCAGTTTTGGTTTCCATCTATGACATAACAGAATTCCTCTTGAAGACTGACCTTTTCCTCGCACTCCACACATTCTACTAAAAATGCTGTTTTTAAAAGCCTGTGTCCTGGAGACAGTTTAAAACAGAAACATATAACGCTTAACTATTTCCTTTGGATCATGAAGACTTGCATGGTATCTGAATTGAATAACTACGAATTTTTTAACAGAACCTCAACCACCCCTTAAGAAATGGCAACTTTCAGCAGACAGAGTATCACTAGACTTCATTTGTTACTAGCCCTCAGAGACATTTACCTTAAGGCATAGCTTCTGGCATTTCGATTTCTTAGTCTACCACCTTGACATTACTTACAATGCTTTTCACATCACTCAGAATAGGTTTATCTTAAATGTATTTTTACTCCATAGTGCTTCTTTGTGGTAGGTTCAGTGAATTTTTTTACTGATAGAATTTGGAGAAAACAATGTTCTTACAGAAAAATAATTAGAAACCTAGATACATCCTGATTAGCCTAACTCCTAGAGTTACAAGGACTAGTGCAGATTTTAAACAGTGAAATAAAATGTAGAATTTAACATGTGCAGTTGTGAATAAAAGTTAACAAATACTAGAATAAAATTATCCATCTAAGCAGGTATGTTTTCCTTAGTCTACAGACAAACAAAAACAGTAGCTCCAAGAAAAGCTTTCAACTTTTAATGTGGAATTAAGGCATGTGATTCAATTTACCCAGATGCAGCCTGGTCAAAATACCAGTAAACAACTGTTCATAAACACTCTTTAAAGGGGAGTCCTATCACACTGCTAAGAATATAGTGGGAACCAGAGATGTGCTTCTTCACTTGTAAGCAAGACTCTTGGTTATGCTCTGGAAGACTGCATTGCCTTGCTAAACCCCATTTTGTTTACATGGATGCAAAATAAAAGGAGCTTTCCTAAACTCAGGGCGATAAAGTGTGAACAAAGTGGTATGAAGAACCCCACTGCTTTTTGTTTTAGCTATGTTACCTCTAGATAAGGACTGGGCAATGATCTAAATTAGAGCAAAAACACCTGTCTGCATGTTTCCCCCTCTCTCCTTTTCCCCCTTCTCCCCCTTTCCCATGTTTACTTTGCAAGTCAAATATATTTACAAGATTCAGTGCTTTTAAAAGGTTTGTCACAGATGCACACAGTATTCAAAAAAAGGCAAAAGCAGCACTGGAAAACCTTTCTTTTCTGCTAGGAAATGCCGAGCATACAAATCTTGAGGACTTTATATAGATTTCCATGGGTTGACTGGTATTTCTGAGTGTGCAGCCAGGTGAACAGCAAATGTGGTACAGGCAGGCACAGAAAGTTCACTGCTTTCAGCAAATATGTTTACACGTGATGACCTGCACAACTACTCTACGCTTGCACCATATTCTGACCAGGCTTCCAGACATCTGGAAGGACAATGTAAACATGAGTTGCAAAAAGGCAGCTACTGAAAAGAGTTTAAGGGATTTGTTACCTCTTGCTAAGTGCATATCAGATGTTTCAAGAACAGACCACACATTAAACACATGTGCAAGACACTATTGAACTCTCAAATCTGTCAAAAATCTGAAAAAGACCTGCTAACAAAGCCAATACAAGCATCCACTTCTTTCCAATTTTACCCATGAATTGTGCAACTTCAATGCCTCTGCATTTCTTTAAAGAGGGAAATGTTGCTTCGCCTTTTAAAATAGTTTCTCTACTACATGAGTTTCCATACACTTACAACATTAATTGCACTATGTACCACCTGAAAGTCATAAATTGGAAATATATTTTTCAGAGAACTGTAACACACTAACCCTTTTTCCTACTCCAGAATTAAACCAGAACACGCATCAGGAATATACTGTACAGTATACTTTTCTTCTCACTAAAAAATTTCTACTGCAAATGGAAGATTCTCGTTTAAAGCAAAAGGGTCATTATGTGCTACATCACTGGCAAATAATTCTTTGTGTGTGGAAGTGTGTTAAACTGTGTGCAGAAGCAATTTGCTACTACAAAAGTCATCTATAATATAACAGAAGAGCAACATTCAATTCACTAGAAAGCTGCAGGTAGAAATAAAAAAAAACAGAAGCAAAGAAGCGCATATGTAATTTTCCAACAAAATTAAGTGCATTGCTTTTATTCTTGAGCTTCTATCTGATTTTTAAATTGTATCCCATTATTCAAGATTATAATCGTTTACTTAAAACTGCCTTTATAATAAATTGCTTAGAAATTAATTGTCCTTTTTTATATAGAGGGAAAATTTCAGAAAAGCAGAGTTAAGTGTAAACAAAATGCAACTTTCAATCCCTCTTATCTGGTGAACAGGTTGATAATTATTTATTAAATCTATTTGGAGACTATCCAAGTTTCTTCCTCGCCCCCACAGGTTACAGATGTGTGACTTTTTAAACAGTTTAGTGGGTGCTTAAAATCTTCATAAAAAGTATGTGGAATTTTGATTTGCTGTTACAACTTGTATGCAAAAACTACATATATTGCTAATAACTAGGTTCATTTTCCACTCCTAAAATCTCATCCTTGCTTCTGCTCTACTAATAAGATCAGGCCAATATCTCTTGGGACAATCATTGGACATAAATTGCAAAGTTCCGTTTTCCTCATTTGTTGTATGACCAACATCCACATTAGCTTTACAGCTGACTGTCTCCACTCTTATGCTGAAGACAAAGGATGACTTAGAAGAATCTTGGTTCTCTACAGCAATGCTAGGTAAAGGCATTCAAAAGCGCTGAGTCCACACAGACAAGCCATTTTGCACTATCAAGTACTTAAACTACAGGTAAGACCTGAGAGAATAATGGAGAAGGACATTGACACTAAAATCCAGGTCTGGTCATGTTGTTGTACTTTGGATAATAGTGAAACTCAGACTGTGAACATCAAAAGACTTTGAGTCAGGCTACACAAAGACCTATGTGGGTACAAAAAGACCTCTGCAGTGTGAGCATACCTCAGGAGAAACAGCCCCATAGTGTCCACATGCACCATGAGTCTTCCTAGAGTCCTCAGAGGTATCATGGATATGTCTTCCTTCTCCTTTAAAAAATTAGTTTACACAAATTGAAAGTTCTTAGAATCATTTGGGCGTTTATGATTGGGCGTTACTCTAATTTTATCTTTAAAGGACTGTAACAATGGCAACTAGATCTTGCTCTTCTGGGAAATGCTTTTTTTCCCTCATAGATGTCTCCCACACATCCCCACACCGCCAGTAAATATCTGTACGTAGCTGCTATATTATTCAGGAAACTTTGTTTTCCTTCAAGGAGCCTCCAAGACACACAAACTCCTAAATTCTATAAAAAATGACATTTCATTTACTTAGAAGATAGTAGGGCTCCCTGGACAACACGAAAAATGATACAAAAATTTGGAATATGTCACAATAATAACATAACTATTCTCTGGAAGAAGAAAAAAAAGGCAAAAAAAAAAAGCACACACACAGAGAAAAGCTTGCCTCCCAGTTACTATTTGTTCAAATGCAAAACAGATGCATTTATTTTACAAGTGCTTCAGTAATAACACGTGTACATACTGGTAGAAAGCCTTCCTGATCTCTCACTCTTCAGCATACCTTAGGGAAATCAGACAAGCAGGTAGGAATAACTCTGGGAGCTAGAAGAGCACAGAGAAAAAGTACCAGTTTAGCTACTGTGAGGGCCCAACTCTCCCTTGGCCCACAAATTCACAGAGATCAGGAAGATAGAATGAAAAAACACTTCTTAAATCACTTCCTCCTCTCCCACCCTGTATCCTGTTATCCTGTTGCCCGTAGGAAGGTGACGGCAGAGAAAGGAGAGATGCTCGGCTTTGACAGACCTCCACTCCTTCTGGACGCGATGTTCCTGGGCCACTTGGGCTGCCTTACCGAACCACTGCCAGTCACATCCTTGTTTCCTCTTATAAGCAAAAAGGATTGAGGTCCGATTAACGCTGAAAGCCAGGCTAAGATGCGTCCACTTTGAATACTTAGAGTTACACCAATTAACACCACACCGTATCTGTACAAGTTCCATATTCCCAAGTTTTAGTGCCCTGACTCCTCTGAAAATAGTTAATAATAGCTTTCCATCTGAAAAAAATCCACCCTCATTTTATTCTTTTCAAAACCAGTTATTTCCATATTAATATTGAACCACCTCATTTACATGCTAAAGTACACTCTTCCAAGCCTTCAGCTTGTATGCCACTTATAGTTTTCAGACTTTGATTTATTATCCAAATGTGTCTAGAACAATTTGTAGTTTACATAGCAAGAGTTCATAATCAGTCACTGGTAAAAATTTGGCTCAGTGAGGTTGCCATATTAATTCAGCTAGTGTCCTAGAAATAGAAATACTACTGTTTCCTTTAAAAATATCTTTAATGAAAAGAGGAAAGAAACTATAGAAGAAAATCAGAATGACTAAATTTGACCTTGCAAAAAAAAAAGACATTCACTGTTTTAAAAAAGAAGAGAAAATGATGAGTTATTGCTGACATTAGAAGGAGCAGAAACAATGGTTCCCTAAGCTTCTAATAAGCTAATTTTTTCTTTACATGTCAGGATAAATGATTGTTTAAAGCACCAGATCCATCATCAGAGTAATAAGTTGTCCAACTGACAAATTAGAATTTATCTTCTTTATCATCTCTTGTAAAATTTTCAAAATATCCTTAAGCTACAGGCAAGCCCATAGCCCCTTGAAACTATTCAAAGGTCCATTCTGCTGCATACTATATCATGCAGATTACTAAAACATCCAAGGGAGAACACATTTTAATCCAAAAATGAAGTACATGCAACCAGACATAGCCACAGGGCCTGGATGGCACAATGAACAAATAGCTTAACCACATTCACTCAGAAATGGATGCATTTGAGCACTCTAAATAAGCAAAAAACATACCATTGATTCCAAAGTAAAATGGATATATATATTTTTTTAAATTACACATACTAACACTACTTTACAAGTAGAGTATTTGTATTTTATTACAGACCTAAAACTTTACTCAAGCTTGCCAGCCTGAGGAGAGAGGCTGGCATGAAAATGAAAATTTGTAAGTTATTCTACTACATGGTAAGTAGAAGGACATCGAAATTTAAACCAATAAGGTAAGGTTTTTATTTGTTCTTAGTTTTAAATAAGTTTGAGACTTGAAATGTGAAACAAAAATTTTGGTTTTAGATAATTTCAGCAAAGCTAAAGTCTTCCTTACCATCTGATAAATACTCCTTCAAAAACTTTCACCACTGCCTAAAAAAACAGTCATAAGGCAGTTGACTGCACTCAAGATTTACCTTGTGCAGGACAAAATTTGAGACTCATAGGAGGCTTCAATTGCCATAGGCTGCCTGGTAGATATTTCAGCAAAATAAATAAAATTAAAAAATTCTTCAGTCCTGTAAAATAGCAAGAGCTTTCAATAAATTGCCAGATTAAGAATCCTCTTAATACATAGATGTATACTAAATGGTTTATTGAAGTTTCGGCTATGTAAAAAGCATACAGGGTTTAAATAAATTCCTACTTTTATTTGATATTAGAATAACATATAAAATGGTTTCTGATCTCTAGCTGCTTTTCATCTTTTTTTTATATAATAATTTTGTTGTCTTTCATCATTTTATTCTGGAGATTGTGGCTCAAATTGCATCTCAAGGAATAAAATGGTACTTCGCAATGATATCCAGGCTGGTTCTGATCTCAGAAAGAACAAGCATTTAAGCACCACACTCACAGCAGGCTAATTAGTCTCCCCATTAGTGCATCCACATGATGTTTCACTTTGGCTAGTTAACCTTGCTCCTGCGCTTTAATCCATTAAGGCAACAACATAGATGCTGAACCAGCTGGACTGCCCCAACCTCTCCCTGACACATGGGTATCCTCTCAGTCAGCAAGCTGAGAGGCCAGATTTAGTTTGCTGTAAAAAGGGCATTCACCAGGACCAGCAAGGCTGCAAATAAGATAACCAAAGAGCTTTGAGACATATGGCTAGATGGAGGATAATTTGTATTTAAATAATCCCCAGGTGGAAGAAGGAAATCGAGCTAAAATCTCATGCCACTTTAACCACTGCATATTCAGATGGGATTATATTACCATCCTTCTCTATCAGTCTCCTCAACTTTTAGCTCCTCAACTCAAGACAGAAAAGCTCAGCTGGATAACTACGGTTGCCAAATGAACATGCCTTAAACCTTCCTACAGAGCTTCCCCGGTGCACAACATCAGCACCTGACTAAGGTGCAGACTAAGGTCTGCAGTGTCTAGAAGGTACCACTCACTCTCCTTTCTTCCCAGGAGAATAATCTTGCCCCAAAATTCTTCCTGATAAAATGAGTAATTTTTGCTCCTGAATGAAACAGTGTTGTCCCTTGATCCTTCACTCTTCTTTAAGTTTCAGAACGAGATAATCTTTGATCAATATTTGTCATAATTTAGATTGGTTAATTGGTTTGCATTAATGCATTGGTTAAAGCACTTTTTTTTTCCCTTCCCTTCCTCAACACAAAACTTTTCCTGGTAGTCAAGCAAGCCTGATAACCTTCAGAAATTCATTTTTTCAATAGCAAAAGTGCTATCAACTTTGCACAATCATGTGACTTATCCTCAAGAGAAAGATTTCATTATGAAAAGCTGATCATTTACAAATTAAGGTGACAAAATTCATTTGCCTTGTCATTTGAGATGTTATTGGTTTTTGCATTTCCAGTAGAACTCGACTTTAATTAAATGCATGCTGTGGCATTTATTATTATTACTGATATGACTGGCAAGTTCTACAGCCGGAATGCTAAACATCAAAGTTATTTGCAGAACTGAAACAATCACTCTGCAGGGCAGATCTATTGAAATACTCTTTTCATCCATACTTCACATTTTTTGATGCCATAAGCCAAAGTACACACCAGGAATAGCAAAAAAAAAAAAAAAAAAAGAGTTCATTTTAGCATCCTATACAATAATTTACTTAAGACTGACTTTCATTTCTTTTCCTGATGTTCAAGTTTGTATGGAAAACAAACACTACAGGCCACACCAGACTGAATTCTTATCTTACAGTTCAGATAAGCTTTTATTTTTTCATTTGATGTTCTCCACAAATAAAGTCCTGTTCTGTTTTCTATTCAGCATGTGGGTTTCTCACACTGAGAATATAACTAAAAGTAACAACATTGCTATAACTTACCCCAAGAACATTTTTTTGGTGAGTGCATGTGTTTGTGCATGTTTTAATTAAGCATTCCTAGAGGCTCTACCTCCTCTAAATGTTTCATCTCAAGTGAGAGGTCAAGAAGCTCCGGATGTTGTCATGAATGTGGCCAAGAAGGCGAATGGGATCTTGGGGTGCATTAAGAGGAGCGTCTCCAGCAGGTCGAGGGAGGGGATTCTACC
>JAWLRI010001006.1:1737993-1749219 GCA_034781795.1 Crypturellus tataupa
CCAACCTTAAGTATTCTATGATTCTAAGTATCTGTATTACTACGAATTTTGGCCAGTAGCAGCTGCAGCATAGCATTAGAATTCTCTCTGCCATAGTTTCCATTGCAAAGGGATTAAATGAATGCTACATGCCAGGTCCGAGTGGGTTGGAAGATATCTGTGCTAACTATATTGTTGACACCAAGGAAAGAGGTGCTGGAGGAGACAGCCAGAGTCAAGAATCAACTCAATGTGAGTTATTGTCAAGCTCATTTATTTAGCCTGAATAGCATGCTTATATACGCAAGCAGAAGCAAGCTCTTTAGCCACACGTACGCATACACAAGGGTTGGTTACGTGCTACTGTTCGCGCATCTTCTACCGCACTTGGTTGATTGTGGATAACGGGCATGCATTCACACCACTATTCTGTGCACAAGTCCTTCTTTCTCACTGACAAGCTTAATTACAGCTCTGTCTGGCCCAACTTTCTCATGCTTGCAGTTCAGGGACTTTCCAGGATCACATTCCTTCAGATCAAGGAGTTTCCACTATCTTCTTAGCTCAGCTCTTTGTAGTTGCTTCCCATCGGAAAGCCTCTATCCCTTAGATAGGTTCCCACAAAGAGGGAACATAGTAGCAGGCTTTTGTTTGGCATTTATTTCCTAAACAAAGTACCGAGAGCAAGTTTCCAGCACTGCTCCTAAGTTACTCTCCTAAGAAGCTGTGGAGCAAATGAGGAATTTGGGGCAATCTAATCTTTCCTTTTCCTTGCTTCCCAACTGAGAGTTTTACTTCAGGACAATTTGACTTGACCTCAGAAGTCTAGAAGTCAAACTGTTCAGGGCCTGATTTAATGCACCAGAACACTCACTGTCATTGCAGTGATAGAAGTGGCTTCTGTCTCTTGAACTGCATCACTCTGAATAGAAATCTCATAACCACTGGTAACACTGTCAAATCCTGGAGATAAAACCGATACAGGATTTGTGGAGAAAGGTGATGTGTCCTACATAGCTGGTACAGGTGATAAAGCAGACAAGAAGGTGAAACATTCCTTCCTTAGCCTTGGTGAGACATTACCTCTCCTTATAACTTGCTTTTAAGAATGCTTAAGAACTGGCTGCTCTTCAGAAATGCCTATTTCTCCAGAGTACAAATGAGAGCAGACACAGTAACTAAGCTGGTTTTATAGCAGTGAAAGGTCCCCATACCAGATAGTTGTCCTGTGGTAGGAAAGGTTACTTTGCATATAAAAATAGAACAAGACACAGGATGGTAAAAGAAGTTTTCTCTTTTTCACATTAAAGAAAGTGCTATGCCATTCAAAGTCTATTTTTTTTTCTGTTATGTCTGTCTTTTTAATATTTGCCTGGAGCTAAGATCTTGTACACACTTTGCATAGTTAACTTTTGCTTTCTGCTTAAACTTTTTTGCATTCTCTCCAAAAAACATTCTGGTTTCAACTCCATTTATGCAATATAAGTCACGCTTTCAGCACTAAAGCTAGGAAATATCAAAGATATTAACAGACATTGCTAGCATGCAAAGCTATTACATTTATGACTGGGGCTCTGGGTTCAGCAATACTAAAGGACTGTAGGCTTAGCAAACTATCACAAGATGTAGACCCAATTCACCAGTCCTCAGTTGCTGTAGAGAAAAAATATAAAAAAATGACTAAAATGTAGAAATGCCTAGGCTGCTTATTAATACAAGTTATAGTGCATGTGCAAATTGTGCAAGATGCCAGAAAGACTTGTTAAGGTAAAATAACCATCCCAATGGTTAAAAGACTCTTTTCATGTAAAAGAAGTTGTAGGTTTTGTGCGCATTCTTTTTAAACTAAACATTACTCCTGGAGAATACTTGCAACATTTTAAGAGATTAATAGGATTAAAAAAAAAAAAAAAAAACCTTTATAACTACCAGTTGATATCAAAGTAGCTTTGTGAATTCACATTTTCCAACATTAAACCAATCTATCACGTCAACCATTAAAGAAAGTCACAGTATTAGAGCCCTCTGCATCTTTTCAAGGCTTATAACTGTAATCCCACTTCTCTAAAAGAAAATCTTTCAAAACTCTAGAAACATGGCAAATATGGTGAAATTGTATTAGGCTGGTCTATTCATTATCAGTTGCAATTAGCATCCTGCAAATTGTGGAAAAAAAATTCACCGCGTGTTTCAGAACCTCAAGATTTTCATCTCTATCTGACACCTACTTTTAGGAAAGTTTTGTCCAACCAAACTGCTCTTCAGATTTATCTTAATATTTATGAAAAATATATATAAAAAAATGGGAGTTAGGGTAGGAATCAGAAGTGAGGAGAGCTTTTTTCATGTTGAGAGGAAAACAATCAGAAGACATTTAATTCACTTTTTAAGAATTTCAATGCAACTCACAGAAACTGGAAGTCTTTTGACATCCTGGAGACAGCTTCAGTTTGGTTTTGGCCTTTTAAAGCCCTCTTTGTATTTAAAGAGAATCTGAACTGAAACAGGTCTCAAAAGAGGAAAAGATACCAAGAGATTCCTTTAAAAAAATATCAAGATGTCTTCATTCCTTTTGTTTTGTTCTTTTTAATTTTGGGATTCTTTCCTCAAACCTTGTCCCTGATGCTCATTCAGGAACTGTCCTATTGTATTTTGCTGGGTAAGAGCAACTGGGAGGGTATGAGCAGCAGGACTTAACTGTCCCATGCATCACAGAGGCCAATGGAAGTTTGTAGTAGTAAGCCCCCGCTCCGCAAAAAAAAAAAAAAAAAAAAAAAAAATTGTTTTGTATCCCATCCATTCCAAGCTGTCCTACTGTCCTATAATGCTCAGAGTCTTAGTTGTTTTCAACTACAGGTTTGATAATTTGGAAAGGGAAGTCAAAGAAACAGTATGCTCACACCTAGTTTTGCAGTTTTCTTGGTCATTTCCCCAGTCTACTCACCCCAGTGGGTAGTGACACCGAAGTCCTCTGAATATGCAAAAACGATAGATTAGCATCTGAGGCATCAAATAATAAATATTCCAGGTTTCTGCAGACTGTATCTTACCAGCTGCTTTTCTTTCAGATAAGTGTTTTTAGAATTATGGTAAGTTATAAACTATATTATAAATACTCTGCCTGCCCAGTGCAGGAAGAAAACAGAGATGTTAATCTAATCAATTATGCAACTTCTTAACACAATATTTTATTTTGACGTGAGCAGATCAGAGCCCGCTAAGACAGAATAAAGTTCTTTTTACAGCACAAAATGAAAAATATAAACAATTATCTCCCACATATAAACAATCACGAAGGTTGTTAAACTTTGGACACAATTGTGTGGTTTGGAAACCAAGGAGATAACTCTTAATTCCAATGAAAACTGAATCAAACCCTACAAAAAGAAAGCACGAGTCTACCACGATATCAGGCAGATAAATCACCTATCTCATCTCAATAAATACAAGAGAAAAAAAAAAAAAAAAGTCATAGCAACACACACTGCAGAAGAACCTGTTTTATAAGCTGCAATAGCAATCAGTATAACTACAAGAGCCAGAAGTGAAGCCAGACTCTCTCCTGGGGTGCCCTTGGTGATATTAATGAGAATAATGCATTAAAAAATAAATGAAATCTCTATGCTATGAAAAGTTATTGACTTTAGAGATAAAACATACCCACTGCTAACAGAAAAACCTTTTACCAATTGCCTTATTCCCAGTATGGCATTTCCAACACTGTTTTTTCAAAATATATGTAGGCTATAAAAGAAGCAACCCTCCTCTCATCTGATCCACAATCACATTCAGGAGACCTTATCAAATCCTGCAACAAAAACTAAACAACTCTGAATTAGCCACTAGTTTCCAGCACTGCTGGAAGAAGACACACTCTTTTACACATTGACATAATGCCCCTGTCTAACAAGGATAAGACATATGAGCTGATCTGGAATAACGTCCTGCTCTACCATTTTCTACAGTGTAGAAACACCAACTCCATTTAAGTCCTGAAAGCACCTTTCATATATAATATAGAGACAGACGCCTTTGAGATCCTTGATGTTTTGATGGTCAAATACTACAAAAAGAATATAAAGATTTATTTAAGTGGACCAGAAGCTCTCCTCAATGTCTCCTGCCAGACCTCCAAAGACTCAAGTATTTGTTTGACACAAACACTATAAATTGACAAATAACCAGATCTGCGAAAGCAAAATATTGATAGCGTGTATTATGTTGGGTACTCCCTTTTCACCTAAAACACCAATCTGCTTAAATCCTATTTAACATTCATTTATCAGCAGGTCTTGAACAGTTCAACTGCAGTGATAGGAACCAAAATACAATTACACCATTCATTGGTTTCTTTATCTAAAATAAGAACATACTTGCTATGAGATAATAAAAACTGATTCAATTTTTCTGGATAAGATAAAATAAAGTTGTCCCCTTTCTAGATGAATTCACTAGGGTTTAAGATAAAGATATGTTTAGGGCTGTAATCTATAGCTACCTAAAGCCTGCTTTTATCTAGACAGTCCTTCAAACTGTGGAAGATGCCAGCATAATGTTACGCAAACAAGTTATTTAGGAAAAGAGAAAATAACAAACAAAAAACAGCAACAACAAAACCAAATACTGTGCTTCATAGTTGTTGCAATACCATATACAGAGCTCAGGAAGTTGTTTCAAAGAGGGAAAGAGAATAAGCAATAAACATGGCATGAGCATGTATAAAGTCTAACTGGGACGACACAGACATTTCAACACCACCCAAACTAAGACTCCACTCACAGGGGAAGTCAGTCTGGCAGAAGATGGTGTCCTACATAGCAATTCAGAAAGGCTGCTCCAGAGATCTGCACCACTAGATGCTCTTCTAGCACTCCACTCCCAGACAATGTCAGCTTTCTAAGACAGTCAGACTTGCTTTACTGAGTCTTTGCTGTATATTTACAACAGCTGTGGCCTTAGTCAATGGCCTAATCTTCTAACTCACATCACTTGTGGCACTTTGGCACTTAGTCCCCAGCTCCTGTTGTAGACGCATGTAGCATCAGGTGTGCTCGTTAATCAAACTTACTTTAAGGTCATTGTACTTAAGTTGTACAGTAAGTTGTACAATAACCTTAAGAGGGTGAGGAAAGTTAAAAAAAAAGGCGGGGGGGAAGGGGGATTTTTCTTCTGTGCCGGTCTTGTGCTTACAGAAGGATCCAATATCTGCCTGAACCCAGCAGCTCCTGTCAGGAAGGACCATCGAGAGCAGGCACTTCTTTTCCTCCTTGGACAAGGGCATCCGCTAGAGCCACACTCAAAACAAAAACTAACACGCTGCTTGCATTCTCAGTTACTCCTGATTTGGGCTGCAAACCATGCCCTGGTCCCATGTCTAGAAAAGCTGCCTCCTTGCTTGCAGTGGGAGGCCTAGCCCAACCATATTCAGGAAAAATACAAATATCACATGAGAAGACAGCAATGTTGCAAAGGTCAGAGCACTAGAGAGGGTAAGGATGTGCCCTACACCAAAAGCAGACCATGGCCCATGGAAGTTAAGGGCAAGGAGAGAGAAAGAGGAGACAAGGTGGGATGACACATGGGACCTGCCGCAGCTCAGGGCCCCCTAGTGACTCTCCCAACGCAAATGTTTTCCACCTCCCCTCTGTTAGACCCGCTGCTACATCCAGGCTGAGAACCGCGTAGGACCCACCTCCTCAAATACAATCCGCAAACCTCACCTGACCACTCCCTGCATGGTTTGAGGTGCTCCACTGAGCCCTGCTCCTGCACCTCCTCACACCTCTAGGTGAGACCTGTGATTAACCCAGACCCTTTCTTGGCCCACACATGCTAAGTAGAAGAAACAGGCTGAAAATAAAATAAGGATTCCCCAAACCTCAAAATGAAGATGAAAAGCCACAAGAAGAAGCCCATGGCCCACTCAAGGGGCCACCTGGGGACATCAGGAGCAGGCAACAGAGGCCCATGAGGTGAGGTGGGCTACTGGAGCAGGACACAAGAGCTACACCTACACAAACACCTGACACCCTCCTTTACACGAAGGCCAGACTGGGATTTTGTTCAGCTCCTTAGATCCCCTGTTTGGGGCCCCCAGCTGAATCTCACTCTGTCTCATTAACCTCTTGCTGCTCAAAGCAGGGCACAACATTTTAGCATTTAAAGTGTATTTTCTTGTGCCCTCTCCTTCCTTTTCTTCTTTGAAGCCAGACATAAAATAGTAATTTAGTCCCTCTGAAGACTAAAAAAAAAAAAAAAAAAAAAGGCAGTTTCCAGGCAACAGCAATTGCTTTAAAGCTCCCTGAAGGATTTTTCTCCTTGGTGTTTTCAAAGCCTTGTCTATTTACTAATAAAGCTACGCACATCACAGTAGTGTAATTTGCTTCAACAATGACAAAGTTATATTGCTTTACAGCACTGAAGACATGATAAAACAGAGCATGAGAAGAATTCATGTTCCTTCCAGAAGCATTGTCCTTCAAAATTTTATGCCAAACAACCTTCTGAAAGTGCAAGCAGTCTCATTTCACTGTATCTTGCACACTACACTTGTGCATCTGCAGCCCTAAAAAGCTCCATTCCCAAGCAATAAAGCTTGAACTGCAGAAATATTAGTGTTTCTAATGTATGAAAATGGATTCCTTGGGTAACAAGCCAGATGTGTTATTCTCATTATTTGACAAAAAACTTAGGGGTTGTCTGCCTCGAAATGTCTGACACCTGATAATACATTAAGTAGGGACAAGAGCCTTCTGAATACAAGAACTTGAGGCACATCAGGAGATACATAATTCTTATTTCTTGAAAATACGGATGTCTTGAGGATCTAACTGCCAGGCGATGCCACTGAGATTAACTGCTTAGTAATATTAAAAATAAATGAAGAGAACATCTACAGTTATATTAATCAAAGTATATATTCCTCAACACATATGTAAGCTCTTTTCTAAGAAAAGGTGAGAAGATCCGTCCAAGAAATAGCTGTTACAGGAGCCTGTTGCACATTCTTCTGAAAAATATATATATATTTTTTTAAGGTAGCAATCATTGATTTGCTCCTGCGTGAAATACCTATGGCTTTCTCTTTGTTGGAACTGACTGACAGGCTTAGAGAAGCTGTGTTGCTTTGGAAAAGTAATTTATTTCATTCAGATATTAGAATGATTTTTAATATTTGAAAGAGGGTCAGGATGAATCATGAATCACAACATTTGCACAAAGAAATATGGGCTTCTACTGCTGTGGTTTTAGGGTTGTCTTGGTTTGTTTCTCCAGGTTTTGATTACTTAACATTAAGAAAAACAACTGCAGAACATTTTTGTAGATGGGAAGCAGCCCTTTGTACGCTGACGTTGTTTCCATTGGCTCTGCATAATAAATAATAGCAAACCAATGAAAAATTATCTATAAAAATGCATTATCAAAATAGATTAATTGCAAAAATGAGGACAAATGTTGACTAAAGGTTTGAGGGAGAAGAAGAAATGATGCATGGTTCCTGCTGGTGTAAGCCAGTCTTAAAATAGCTGAGAATTAAAGCGTGCAAGTCTTCTGAGGCTGCTGAACTTAATGCTGTCACCTCTACAATGCAGTGAACATAAGAGGTGTTAAAGACACAGTATCCAACCGGAGATCAAGGAAAAATAAAAACATTTTGATGTAGGATGACAGTGCTTACCTGTTAGTTGCACGAACACTTAATAAGTGCAAATCTTGCTTTGCATAAGATCAGGATACACAAATTATCATTCCTTTTTGTTCATGTTGTTATGTTATAATATTAAACATGATATATCAAAGGAACCCTGGTGCTTTTCACAGCTAATGTGCTTCAGTACAACAATAATACATCTTGAGTATGATGAGATTAAAGCCACATTATCTGTTTTGGGACTGAAGTTGTGTTATTGTGACAAAGCAGTCATTCTGATCCTTCAGACTATATGATGTGAAATCCAGCAGCTTTCACTAGGAATAGATAGTTATTTAAAATGAATATAGGATCATAAATATTATTATAGAGAGAGAGAAATCCAGGATTAACACCTAGATGAAAAAAACACAATATTTCCCTTGAAAACCTCCTCCACAAGATCACTATATGTGATATTTAAGATCATCATTGATCATTGGCCTAAGATGAATTATGCCTTAATTTATTTGGAAAATAATTGTTAATAAATGTAGTAGTCCACAGTAATGCATTCTAGAGCAACAGGACAGAGCTGGGGAAAAAAAATAGCACGTTTTCTTCTTGTATTAACAAGTACCCTGAGATGACATGCTTTCTTATCTGTGTGGATCTGCTGAAAAGCTACAATGCTATTTACGTTTTATAAATAGAGTAGAAATACCAGTGACAAATAGTATAATGCCTAATGGTAGCAATGGCAGCACAATCACATAATGTAATAAAAAAAAGAGCTATCAAAGCACTGTCATTCCTAAATTAAAACACTCCCACATGCTCTATATCCAATTTACTATCGTACCTGCTGAAATACTACAGCAGTCAGTTCTTTGTAGATTCTTGAAAGTCTGATGTTGCTAAACCATTTTAGTAATGGATATTCTGGACAGGACTCAAATAGATTAGAGATTAAATAAAAGTTTAGACTAGAAGAAAAAAATGCTATATAAAAATCTTATTTCATTTCTTCAACAGCACAACCACAAGAAAATCAAATCTTAGGAATCATAGAGAAAGGAACAAACAACAAAAAGAAAATATAATGGTGTAAAGGTATGAACCCCTAATGCATCTGCATGTGGAGTGTGAAGTTTTGTTTTTCCCATCCTAGAAAAGATATATTAGGACTAGAAAAATAGAGAACAAGGACCATCACAGATATAAAATGGTTTCCATACAAACATCACACACATTAGGAGGATACGATTCATCATTCCTCACAGCACTATAAGTCTGTTGAGTAACGAAAGGCTGTGTATTATAGGTAACCGCTTGGTAAGGGAAACTTAACTTCTCATGCAATAGCTGCTTCCCTTTTTCTTCCTCTTCTCCTCCTCCCCTAAAAAAAGTGTTAGGTCAAGGATAGTAGCCTATGATTAAAAGGAATTGGACCTCACTGATCTCTTTCAGCTCCATTTTCCTGTAACATTTTGGTTTTGGTAAGTCATAAAATGAGAGACTGAAGAGCCACTAATAGAAAACAAGCTTATTTCACAAGTTAATTAAATTATAATTCCAAGACAGGATTAATATAATGAAAAGTTATTTTTCAACACACCAAGCTTAAGCCAAAGTGCCTAACCCATCCACAACCTGATTCCCAAGCAAAGCACCAAAAATCATTAGATTTTGAATCTTAAAATATTTAAAAGATCCCAAGCTATTTTCAATTAGCTGTTGTCACTTACAAAGTCATTAACTAAATATGCACTGCCAGAAGTAGATGTTTGCCACCTGGCTGTAGCTGCATATTACACCCAGTCTGAAGCTTGAAAGCAGAGCAATTTTGGAGAATATACCACATGACCACTCACACTGGCAACTTCCCTAGAAAAATTGCTCTCATGTTCAGATTTTTCTAAATTACTGCTATAGTTTTGCATATATCTTGATAGAATTATAATTGCCCCGAATCAGTTGACAGAATACTCTTTAATTAGTGATCACATCTGCTCAATTGCTCACCATCTCTATAGTGAACCACAAGTAGAAGAGATATCCCCAACTCCTCTATAATTAAGAATTACATCTGGCAAAATTCAATATTTTGTAATACTGGGACTGATCCAATGACAAGAAGCTTTTAAAAAAAAAAAAAAAAAAAGGGAGAATTTGCCACCACAATTTTCCCCATCTACGATCACTCTGCTACTTTTTCCAGGGATGAACCAATTCTAACCCGTAGGTTCAGCTGCCCGCAATGAAGCAAAATCAGGCTTGTTTCGACAGTTTTAGTACCGTACCAGCAAACTGCCACTTAGTGCAAAAGGGTGCAAGAAATACTGTGCAAAGACTGAGCTCACTGTTCATTTCATGGGTCAAAAAGAAAATTGACAACCAAATAAATAATTTTTTTATACTCTTCCCCCTCTCTACTCCTCCTTCTTCCAAAAAAAAAGTAGTTTTGATTCACAGCAGTTTCATTTCTTTTTCTTCTGATATTTTTTCCTTTCTTATATTAAATGTAGATATATTTCATCTTTTAAAAAATTCAAAATGGAAAAATTGATACTTTGCATTTTGTAAATGCTTAAATAAAATATTTCAATAAAATTGTTTCCATTGGGAAAGGAGAGAGATGAGAGCTCCCTCCAAAATATTTGACAAATTCAACGCAAATCTGCAAATACTGTCATTCAACATGAAAATATAGTTTGAGGTAATTACATATTTGAACAAAAGCATGTCACTTGGCTTTGCCTATCAATGGAGTAGCAAATTCTTATACTATGTCTGAAAATGTCTGAATTGAATGTTAAACTGTTATGTAAATGGCTACTTTTTTGTAGCTTTCACAAAAATTTGACCATTTTCATTTATAGATACATGATTAACTTCAAGATAAGCTGATGAAACAATCAGTTTTTTTTTGTTTTTTTACTGTATCACATAGATGCTTGTAAGAAAATAGAGCCAGACTAAGTCAAGGCTATATCTATCAGATAGATAGGAATAGGAAACAACAAGAAAAGTTAAATGAAAAAGCCGAGCATGTTATTTCCTTTTTACAGATAGGAAGTTCTCTGCTGAGAGACTCAGTCTATCCCTGAGCTGCTAACTGAATAATATGAAAGCAATAAAGGCCCAGGCAGGGGAAATATATTACAGTGCTGTGATAGCAAAACTACTGATCTAGAATTATATGTGCTGTGTTTTGTGCTATGCATGTTTTATACTTGCAGTCTGTTTGTTGAAAGCAGTGTACTGCAATGTTTTCCAATACCTTTTTGAAGAGCGAAATCCTTAATATTTTTTCAGAGTGCCATATGTCAACAATATCCTGAAGGTATATGAAGGCATAGTGGTTATGCTTGCAAAACGGAATTTCAAACTCAAAGGGATATGATGGCAGCACTCAGCAACTTGGCTAAACAGAACAAGAGAGACTTCCACTCATAAACTCCTGCAAAGTGCTATACTGAGATGAAAAAAATACTTGCTACTGTTAAGCAAAGCTCCTGGAGAATTGCTTCTATCACTGCTTCTGTAGCTACTGCTCTAGGAACAGCAATCTGAAACTGTGATTAGAACCACATAAGAAATCCCGCTTTCATTTA
>JAWLRI010001006.1:1749319-1761374 GCA_034781795.1 Crypturellus tataupa
GCTTCTGTAGCTACTGCTCTAGGAACAGCAATCTGAAACTGTGATTAGAACCACATAAGAAATCCCGCTTTCATTTAAGTCCATGTGTAAAAGGCTACACAATTTTCATTTTTTTAATATGGATTCTCATCTCATGGAAAAGCAAGAGACCTAGAAAAAATAATAGTTCTTGAAGAAACAAACATAATGAATTTTTATAAATTTAAAATATTATACTAAAAGAATAAGTGATAAGAGAATATATAGAGATAAGAGACTGCTTTATAATAAAGTGTGTGTTAGTAAAAATACATTAATTTGAATAGAGTAATATAAAGTAAGGAATCATTAAAAACATAAGGGGACCTTTGTAGAAGAGGGACTCCTTTTGACTATAGGACATCATGGAAAATAATCTGTGTAGTAAAAAGATCTTGTTAAATGCTTGTATTACTTGCTACATTAATGTCACCCAACTGGCCCTTCCAAATGCCTCCTTCCTTTTGATGATCTCCTCTTGCCTCTTGCTTGGCAAATGAGTGTTTCAAAGCGAAAGGAGAGCATCTTTGATGGCACAAAAAGAGAAAAACAAGCTGCTCTTAGGAAGCAGAATCCATTTAAAATATTTGTGTATTAGTTCATAATGAAATAGGGGGAGCTAGCTGCATTTCTGTACTCCTTGTACCAGGTATGCACCAGCATTCATATGGTTTTAAAATTGCTATATGTAGCATTTAATTATTCTTTTTAACTACATAAAGCTTTAGAACTAAGATCTTACATAGGGATTACAAATGTACCCCATTTGTGACCATTTACAAAGTGTTTCAGAAAACACAATACTAAAGAAAGAACCAGAGTTTACCTCATATTTTGTGCACCTATACATATGTGTGAGGGGGTTGTTCATGTGTATACATATATGTAAACCATATATAATGTATATGTGATTTCATTTAGATTATAATAGCTTTAGTTCATGGAAGCATAATATAAAATACACTATGTTATAGTAATGTAATAATTTACAGTAGTATAAATGATGAGCCATCGAATGTTAACTCTTAGTTATTGATGAAATTTTCCTCATGCCTTCTGTTGAAAATTAATCACTTAACTACCCAGCAGCATAGCTGTTCATGGTGCGCAGTAGCTCATGATGTACTTTTAGGGACTGAAGTTTAAATGTTATTTAGGAGCAGCATGCTTAATAAATTTCCTTATGCAAGCAGAAAGTACATAAAGACAACATGTTATATAGCAGCATTTGGCCTCAGATGTACTCCCTTTTCATTTTAACTGCTCATACAGCAGACAACATCTCTTTATAGAATTCTAAGTACCGAATACATTATTCAGCTATAAAGATACATACTTATGTCTTTTCAATGTCACCAGCAGCGGTGTCATAAACCAGTTGCTTTAGAAGCCCTAGAAAATAAGATGCCTACAGACACAAGATATCCTCCTTACCCATTAGGTGTTATCATTTTGGAGAATGGCTTCAGCAATTTCATGTAATTTCCACTAAACCCTACCTACAATCAGTTTCAGACACTCTGGATTTTTCTGATAACAATAATCAGCAAATTTTTCTTTTCCAATCTTGAAATGAATGGTTGTGTTTCACACACACACACACAAAAACCCACTTTTTTCTTTTTTAATGATCATTTGAAAATAGAATGTTCAGAAGAGCATTTACTACTATTTTTCTTCACCTAAATAGCTGCAATTAAGGAAGGATGATAAGGTAGGGTCACATAAAAATAATGCTAGGCTTTTTCAGGAAACACTTTCCTGCAAAATAAGAAACTTCACAATTTCCTGCACCTTAAAGTCTGCAGAAATACTTTTCATAATCCCAAATATTACATGACCGGCAATGTGACATGACAAAAGGCTGCTTCCGAGACACTTTAGCAAAGGCATTACCCTGGGCAGAATATTCTGTCTGGGTAGACAAACAATCACCAAATATTTTCAAATCAATTACAGCACATAGTAAACTTGGTGAAGCATGACAACTGAACACAGTGACTGGGTTACAAAGCAGGATTTTATTTGTAATCCTCTGGAAGCAAAGAGTGGTTCTGAATGAAATATTTGGGATTTTTTTCTGTCTCTTCATTTGAATATTGCAAGTCCAAATCTGAGCTCATTATTAGTAGTAGTAGTATTGGTGTACACTGATCCAACAGGTAGCAGAATTGGACCGCATAATGTGATATATTTGCAACAAAGAAAATAAGGCACAAAATTTGGCTTATGACCATTTAACAATTCAGTTATATCATTTATTTAGTCCTGATTCCTTATGTCATTTCAAAGTACTTCATACTTTATTCTTACTGTATCATTTATAAAAAACCAAACCAATTAATAATCTTTATATTAAAGGAAGTACATGAACATGCAGTTCTGCTAATTCACTCAGGGTCAAACAGTGTTTATGCCAATGTCTCATAAGCAGACACTCTTCCATCTTTCTAGATCATGCAACAATAAACTAGCTATTTTCAGTGATCCTTATAAATTGATGGATATTTTATGTTGTGTTCTCTGCTACTCTTCATGTATGCAAAGGAGTAGCTGGAGAGAGTTCAGCTCTTTACAGATGAATGAAGTCTTCTCATGAAGCTCAACAGGCATTCTTCTTAATTTTACTTCCCTGATGCTTCACAATTTTGCAGGGGATGCACACACCATCCATGCTTCCCAGGCAAAGTTACAAGTGTCAACTGTAATATGCAACAATATAGTCAGAGTCTTCTTCGATTTGAAAGTCAATGAAGGAAAAAAGACAAAGGACACAAGTAAAGTCAATGTTACGTGCCTTAGTATTACCAGCGGGTAGCGTAGCTTTTAGTGGCATATTATGACATCTCATCATTCATCTTTTTTCTTCAGTATTGAAAGAAATTATTATTTTAGTCTTATGTGGTGCAAAGTGTTTTTTTTTTTTTTAACCTCCTGGAAAATGTGACATTTCTAATGCTATATCTTCAGACTGAACATAAGTGGCAACTAAGAGAACGAGTAATAAGCTGCTTTGTACTTTTGCTAGTGTTGATACAATTTAGGTAGATAATGATATAGCTAGCTTTTTACTTCTTTCTTTTTGGTTCACTTCATCCAGGTAGAATTGGAACCTCCTTCAAAGTTTTCATTATATAGCCTTTTATTCCCTGAAAGAAATCATATGCAATGCATTATTCATTGTAGATAGCAAATCTTCACAGCAACCACAGAGGGTGTAGTATCATGGAATTACTTAAAATTCTATGGCTTCTTTATCTATTTCTGCTGAATTCAGTTCTGGTCTAATCTGAATGTATAATGTAATGTCTGTGGCTAATTCAGATATTGTAATGCATATCTGTTTGATATTGCAATGCATATTTGTTCTTTATAAGTACTGAAAAAAATGTTCTTATTTATCAGAGGCTTGTAGTTCGGTGTGTGTGTGTAAATGAGTTTCCTTTCTCTGCCAGTGGTGTGTACATATGTGCATTGGAAATCTAAATAGAATACTCCATCAACACCTCTCTCTGCTGGCCTCCTAGACTTAATTTTTTCCCAGGAGTATTCCTTGTAGGTATCTTAATATCTTTTTTTACATGTTAAAACTGTTATTGTGTGTGTCCCTCATGGTTTTTTAACCAGTTGCTGCATAATATTTTATGGAAAAAAAAAATCCTTCTTTCATATGTTTCACATGATACCCATTTAACAAGCTGTATGGGAAATAGTGCAGACAGTAACCTAATAAAATAATTTAAGGTAATTAAATAATAAATAAATAATAATTTAATTTTAATTTAATTTCTTTGTTTTTTTCTCTCTTTATACTCTATATTTTTGTTCTCAACAATCTAGAAATGTACAATATAGTTTCTGCTTAGAATATAAGTAAGAATATCCAGGCTGTTGGTTGCTATGTCCATATTCAAAAATCAGCAAAATCCTCATCACACTAGAGATTACCATGTCAAAAATCTTTTTTTTTTAATTGCTCATATTTACCTTGTGTTAGTCACTCTGTATCAGTTTGGTTATTGATTTTCTTCTCCATTTCTTGTTTTATTTGTCCTTTCACTGAATATTTCCTAACACTACTTTAAGTTTGGTTCTTTTTAAGCGTGAAACTTCAGGAAAGGATTAGGAAGGACCTTATAGCCTAAAGTGTTTTAACTTTTACTTCTGCCATGTTTCACATGACTGTGTCTTTAGTACATGAATTGCTACTAGAATATGTTCTTCCTGACACTTCCAAAGTTATATATGCTACCACAGATATCCCAAGTGACTAACTTCTTCTCTAGACATGACTAGTTTTTGCATAAGGCAAACAAGAAACATTATTTGACATTTCATCATTTGGTGTAATATAAAATGTCCAAAATGCATATGCAGGAAACCAGGTAGTAAGGTTTCTAGTCAATACAGCAAACTTCTCATTTAAAGAATTTGGATCCTCACTAGTATCAAAATGTTAAACTACAATCTAAGAAGAGTTTCATTTAACCTTTATTTTCCTAAGAGATAGAGGATTATCTGCAGGTTTGCATATGGGACTAAAGTTAAGGTCTTGAACTAAGACATATTATTAGTATTCATATTTTGCAGAAGCTGAATTCTCACATTAAAAATACAGACATTCATGTATACAGAATGTCACTAGAGATTAGCATAATATTTCTATTAGTAACGCTAGCTTATCCGCCGTGTAGTGGAGAGCAAAGCACTGGAATGGTGAGAAGGATCTTCAAGTGTTTCTCGCGCAGGTTAAGGAGGGAAGCTGACAGCTTCCAAAGATATCTCTTTTTTACCTTAACTAGCCATATTTTCTATAAAAAAAAAATCTGTGTGCTTGTGTAACTGATTGCCCTCCAATCTATATTCTGCTCTTTCTCCAGAGTTTTCAAATGAAACATAAGAAATCAAAATTCTGCAGTGCACTCAAGGAGAACTGAACTTGTGGCCTTTTAGGGTACGTGATGGCTAAAAATAGCCTTCGTGTATTTCAGTCATACCTTTTTTGATGTTACGTAAATCTCAAATAATAAAAACAGTATTTCTTGTAATGCTATTTGTCACTGCTACTGCAACTAATCCATTAAGGAACGGATTAAGGAACCTTTCTTAAATGCTATTTTATAAATTCCCTATGCAGGTTTTCCATGTTTCTTTTTTATAAGCATGGTGTTTCTGCAACAAATAGAGGCCTTTAACACAGGTCATCCCAGCTCTTTACATGTCTACATAGACATTTGAGACTCATGCAGTTTGTACTTTCAGCGGATCACAGAAGGAAGCGTATTCATGGAGATGCTGCGTCTTTGATGGAAAGGACAAAGGACAGTGGCAAAGTTTCATTTGTAAGCAGATGGATTTAATTCGGAAAGCTTTTTTTCTTTTTCTTTTTCTTTTTTTTTTCTTTTTTCCTGCAGGGAAGGCCTGATTCTGTTTACATGTTTTCAAATAAAGCAAGGAGGCCCTAAATTGTTGGCTTGAGCCAGCTGCTCCTGTCTATTCGGAAAATACATTAACCTGAGAAAGGCTGACACTTCGGTTTACTAGGGAGAAGAAAACAAACAAACAAACTCAAGGAGCCATGCCAGAAGTAAATCAATCTTTAATATGTGGCTCCGAGATGAAGAATCCTGTTTGATCTCTGTCTCAGCTTTGTTCTAAATCATATAGAGAAAAAAATAAGGATTTCAGCGTGTGCTCTGCACTCCCATCTGAAAAACCTTGAATCAGAATAAAGGTCAGTGACACATATGGTAAAATATTGACTATATTTTTTCATTATTTAGATATGTAATTATTTACACATAGAACTATTTCACTACAGCTTTATATTTTAAATAAAGTTATTAACTGGCAGTTTTAGGACAGGGAGCAATATAACTACGCACAAAAGGAAAGACATTAATTTCAGCTGAATCTAAATATAATAATTAATTAAACAAAAACAGGAAAAAAACATGTAATTATTTAAATAGCAACACTACCATAGTGGTGAAAGTGTGCCTAAGGATAGAATATAGTGCTGTGATTCAACATAGGGACCCCATGGTGTTCCCTGCCATATGTATGCTTATGTATCCAGTCAGGAAGAGGATGAAGTGAAAAAAAAAAATGTTAAAAACATTCTCCAACTTCTGTGAACAATCCAGGGACATAGTTTTCAATTCTTTGTGAGTGTATTGCAACATAATGCATATGAACCGGCCTTCCGATTTGCTTTTTTTATTCATTGCGTGTTTTTCTACTGTTGAAGATTATGTGGAAGGAGACTTTCACAACAATTCTCTCAACACCACTGCTTTGAACATCTCAGTTGGCACAACATCAGTGTCAGCCACCATCTTATTTCTCATCATGTTTAGCAACAGGAGTTACTACTACATCAATAAGTCTTTTGAAACTGTTATCTGTACATTCTTCCCCCTACAGTTTTCCCAGATATTTTCACTGAATAGTTTTTCTGTAAAATGACTACTGTCTTCTGATGACTTCATTATTCTCCTATCTAAGACACTTTACAAATCCTTATCATCTAGTCCAAAATTTAACAAGGATTAGGCTGTAAGCCACTAGTTGTGCACCCACTGGAATATAAACTTCCTATTGATAAATTTAAATGACAGCATTGCAACAGAATAAAAGACTAAAATGAGTAGTGACTGATTTTTTTTTCCCTCTGGAGTCTGCAAGATATCTAGGCAAAGTTTAATTAAAATATCCAGTCATTGGTTTCAGTTCCACACACCACTAAACGGCTATTTATATATTTTAACATTCTAGTTGTATATCTTTATAAAGTGTCCTATGTTGAGAGCTTTGATCCATACTCTTTCTAAAAATATTGCTTTCTGCCCTGTTGACAGTTTTCTATAAACTAAACAAGAAAAGTGTGATCTATCATGCAAAAGGCTTGTCCAAAAAAAAGCATAAAAGGACTTTTCATGGTGAAAGCAAAAATAATCCCTAATAGACTGCTAAAACTATTTACCACTCTCTGGATAGCATTTCTGTGCGCAGGAGAGAACAACAATAACCATATCTTAATCCCATCACTGCCATGGGAATTGCATTACTGCAGATAATAAAAGTATTACTTGCATTTTTACTTTCACAGAAATATTTCTTTTTAACATATCCAAGCTAATCTTCTTTGATGTTCATAAAATGAATATAAGATGCTGAACAAGTATGTAATTATTTTATTAAAAAGGCATATATTGAAAAATAAAGAGTCCCTATTGATTTTTTCCCTAATTCTTGTACTCAGAAGACAGATCACAGAAAATAAGGATCATTGCAAATGGCTTAAAGATGTAATGAAAACCCAGGTCCTTCATGAAGAGCACTTGAGCTGGTTTAGGAAGAACAGCAGTGCCATCTAGGTCAAACTCGCTAAGGCTCCCTCACTGTAATTAGATCAGAAATGTCTGTGATATCAGAGACAAAAGACTACTTCTCGGAAGTATTCTATGTACATCCCAAATGTGGATTTTGAGCCTGACTTTATATTAAGCACAAATCTCTATAGATAAATGCAATGATCAAATATCTTTTCTGAATAGCGCGTTAAATATAGACTCTGTAATATGTCCAAATCTATTTTTTTTCCGGTATACACTGAATTGCATATTGGAGAAACAGTGACCTTTATACAGCACAGAACTCAATGGTGAACTTTATATAATACTTTTCATTATAGATATTTCTATTTCCTAGGGCAAGGTATTGGACTCAAGTTTTACTCAGTTCTGAGTGAAAGTTCTGAGTGAAAGTATAGTATTTTTCCCTTATAAATATACTTACAAATATATATATTACAAATATATACAAATATTTTATTCCCTTACATTTTGGAAACTGGAACTGCTTCAAAAGAAATGCTGGACAATTTTTCACCATTCCCAGTCTTCCCATTCCCAGATACATATCTTTCTGACAAGGCATTTTCCAACAGGTGAGAAAAGTTACATTGCCTCTCTGGTCACAAAACGGGGCACTTAACTCTCTGCAAGGTGCCGACTTAAGTCAGTCTTTGACATTTTCTGTGAACTTTGGAGAGTCACCATCCATGCCCTATACACCTGCCGTTCCCAAGCACTTTAGGTGAGTCATTGAATTTTTGTAATGAGCAGGACATTTACATTTTAAATAAAAATATTGTAGCACATAGATTATATTATGATTATTTGCTTCTGCATAAAAAGCCTGAGCTCCTTTACAAGTTCTTTGTCTCACAAGTAATTTTAGATACTTTCAAAATCGACTAAAGGCTCACAGGTTCGAAAATTTTATCTTAATGTACCAGAAAATAATTTTGGTAGTATCCATTATATTCCTTAAAGTTCATACATTGTGAAAAAATTAACAGTCATAAAAAAATGTCTTTATGGTGGCCTTGTGAACATCAATCTCTGCTTTCAAGAGATATACACAGTAGAGTATAAAACATGTTTTCTTAAGTGCTGGAGTCTTTTTAGAAGCAGTAATTAAAATTCAAGACTGGAAAAAGAATGTTTTAAAACTTCCAAGCATCCTAGGATTTCTGGAATTTCCATATTCTTCTTTTGAATATCTTATTTATTGTATGTTTTTCCTCTTCTAAGCATATGAATCATCTCATCCAAAATAATTATTACTGCAGCAGAAGACAGCAGTGTTGAAGTTCTGATGTAAAGAATCTATATATGTAACTTTTCTGTATTTCAAGGTGACTAGATAAAAACTATAAAAATATTGCAAAATATTAGGGAATGTATGATAAAATAATAATTTCTATTTTTATTGCATGTGAAAAAGATAATTATTCATGTTTTCCAATTTATGTTAGGACATATGTTTTGATTTTTACAGCCATAAGAGTGATTATCATAATAGACCCACAATGACATCTTGTGGTGGTACTGGGCCAGTCTTTCAGTGACTGATATGGCAAAAAGTGACTGTCCTAGAAATTTTTCCTGAATTAAAGAGAAAAGTTTATCATGGAAAAGAGTTTCTGTGGGCTGGCTGCTCATGAGAGCAGGGCCTGGGCTTTGAAACTCATGTTATGTTGGCTTTCTTGTAAACCTTTGATATCAAAAATATCAAAGTAGGTTTTTTTTTTTTTTTTTTTGGAAGTTTTGGTAGACCATCACAGGAAGGTACCATGAAAACTTCACAAAGATAATGCAATACACAAACAGTCTTCCTTTGCAGTAAGTCAGTGAACTATATAAATGAGGAGATGTGTGTGTGTGTATATGTATGTTCTGGTGGGTCTGGAAAGGAATTTGTTAAGGACAAGAGCATTGACAGTCATTTGTGTAGTTGTATTTAGTTTTCCCAAACAGTATATATGATAAATCTGATAAAAATCCCAGTTTGCTGGGAGGCAGGAAAGGGTGTTGTCCCCTTAGTCTATATCTACAAACATTTGATAGCAACTAAGTCATACCCAGGTCTTTTTTCATCAAGTTATAACTACAAGGTGCATGGTATTTGTAACTACAACATTTGCTAGTTTACTTAGACTATCATTCAAAACAGTGAAGATGGAGCGAAACGTAGCTGTCTGGCTCTAACCTTGGAGGTGCCTCAGACATCTGCTGGCACCTGAAATCCTGTAAGTGCGTGTGCCAGAAGGTGCCACTGTCTTGGCAGAAGGAAGAGTCCAGGTGCCTCAGGTGCTTTGAAATTCATAAAATGAACAGCTTTGCACCTAAGTTCCCTATGGAGACAGATCCGATGTGCATCCGTGATGCCCTGGCAGGTGAGGCATTAACTTGAAGTTGCCTGATGAGGCAGGAAAAGGTCACCTTTTGCCAAACAGCCTAGGGCAGGGGTTTCACACAGCGTTCTTGCCTTGTAACACAGGCATGAGCACAGCTCCAAGAGCTGCTTTTAATATAGTATTATAAAACAAAGGATGTTAGAAGGATGTGACCATTTCATTTTTCATTGAGGGAGCAATCTAGGTTTCTCATGAGATTCAAAATATTGTCACTAGGGAAGCACACCTACATCACTGTTGGGAAATGGCTTATTTTCTAAATCCCTTGAAAACAAACATTAAATGCCAAATGAGGTCAGGAGAGTGCCCGTCTGCTCTGCTTCACTATCAGGATGTTTCACAGCATCATCTAAATTCAATCTTAACAGAATTCATTAGACTTTATTGCTATTCTGAAATGTCCTATAGTGCACAAGCTATTCTTTATTACTTTCTTATTACAGCTAAATTATACTTGCCTGTTGCAGCAAAGTTAATGACCCAATAGTTTTAATTGAAGTACGAAAAGCTAGTAAGTGTTATTAAGTAATGTGTGCAATTAAATAGCTTTAATCAATGTATTTATTTCTTACTGATAATAAAAATTACTCTACCATCTGCAATGAACCTCTATCATAAGTAAGAATTCCTGAGATTGTATAATAATGTTTTTTTTTGTTTTTTTTTGTTTTTTTTTTGTAATAGAATTGTCCAATTGTCCAGAGGACCAAAAGCAATATCTTCAAAATCAAACATGTAGCTAAGGCATTGAAACACAGGCTTGGAGAATATGCATACTATTTACTATAAGCATGTTGTTGCTGCAGGCTTGAACATTTGATTTATGATCAGCTAGAGACTAGTCTAAGTAGCAGGATCTTCCATCTCTAACCACATAAACACAACACAGTTAAAATAACATGTTTGATTACAACTCTGATTCTAATAGCATCAGTTGTTTTATTCCTCGTGTAATTAGATGTAGCTCATGATTAAGCCATGGTTTAGCTTCCTCTTTAATAAGCAAAAGAGTACCAGCTCTGAAATCATTCATGATGTAAATGAAGATGTAAAAAGGTTTATTATATCTATTCCATAATTTCCCTAGATTTAATTTATGTTTATTCTTTTTTTGCATTTAACCGTCTACTACATTATACTGCAACAGCTATTCTTATTTGGGTTCAGTGTTACAAGACAAACTTCTACTTTCAGAAACAAGAATATGTTTCCACAATCATAAAACCTAGAGTGCAGAATTTTAAATCCAGGATAACAGCATTAGACAAATCAAGTATACAATAAATATTAAATCAAACAAAAGGAAAAATGTTGAATTGAATGCTTTCAGGATCAGCAGTTAATAAACCGTAGGATTAAACTATTTGAGTTATTAAAACAATCCTTACTGTATCATACATTACCCTGAAAAAAGCTATTATGCTTTCATGAAAATTTCATTTAAATCCCTGACTTGTAAGATAAAATTTACATTCTATAAAATTCTGTACAAGGGAAATTCTTGATATGAAACATCACTGCATCCCCACCTTGTGGAAATCTTCTGCATAAACTACTGTTTATTTTAGCACTTAGTTAATTGGTATGTATCTATAATATGCATATATGCCTGTATTTAAATATTTATGGTATGTAATATAGCTATTAAAATTGATGTTAAATGTTAAAATTCAACTACTAAAATTGATCTGGCTGTGGACTTCATAACCCCAAAAGTAGTTTCTGAGTTAGATAAACCTGAGCTGACTCTGCTTGTCAAAATCTCTAGGAGAAGAGATGGGGGAGGTGAGAGGAGAAGAGAGGACAGTGCTGGAGCAGGAGGAATTCTATGAAAAATCACGTTCAGATTTGTGCCTCAAAGACTGTTGAATCCATACTTGAATCTGAAACAGAGCTAATGAGAGTTGAACTGTTCTGCTCTATTTTAGGATTTTGCTCAAATTCTGTGCATCAATCCTATCCATCCTCAAAACAGTTCACTGAATAATTGATTCAGTTATGAATTGAATAACTCATTTAAACAAAAAGAGACCAGAAACATGGAGAAATGCTAAGTCTTTCTTTTCTTACCATGGTTTGGAGATAGAGTCCTGCTATATAAAGCTTGGTATTCTGACAGGTCACCTATGAAGCCCTCTTCTTCCACTTCTGCCCCTGAAAATGTTTTCTTTTGTCATTTAATGGCTTTGAAATGAAGACATATATAAAAATACATATTAAAGAACATTTTTTGTCTACTTATTAGAAGGTAGTTATGAAAAAAGCTTTGCA
>JAWLRI010001006.1:1761379-1781240 GCA_034781795.1 Crypturellus tataupa
AAGACATATATAAAAATACATATTAAAGAACATTTTTTGTCTACTTATTAGAAGGTAGTTATGAAAAAAGCTTTGCATTAATAATTAAAATTCTTCTTTTAATTTCCATTCTAAAACCATTATAATTAACTTTGGTGTTAACTAGTAGCTTTAAAAGCTATTTCTCCTTCTCTAATGTTCACCATCACTGTCATATGATCTTTCTTTTATGGACAATAAATGTATATTTTCAGTTTAGACTGAATAAGCGCAACTCTGCATGCCTTCTTTTTCCTTTACCTGGCCCTGTCTGAGCATTTCCATCCAGTTATATTTTCATCTCCTTTCGAGCTGTACCGAGTGTTTCGGATTATATCAGACCTTACAAAGACCTTGTGCATAGTATTTCTGAGTTCATATTAAAACATTTATTCTCATTTAGAATGAAAATAATATTACCGTTTTGCAGAAACTCATTCCATTCTGCCCATGTTTGACTGGTTCACAAGAGGTCCATTTTCTCCTGAATTCTTCTGTTTCCTCAGTTCTTTTGACAAATGTATTTGCTAATGTGGGCTAAAGTTGGGAGTTTCACATTTATATTCTGTTCATAAAATGTGATAGATTTTGATTTTTTTTCCTAATCTTTCCTTGGTAAGAGTTTGAAATGCAAAGTATGTTAGTAAATACGATACTGCTTATTTCTGAGTCTACAGAAGTAATTTTGCTAGTATCTTAAAAAAATCTACTGTAAAAGAAGTCTTAGCAATAATTTTGGAATGGTTGTTTTATATCTGCACTTTCTGCTTACAAGCTACTTTCCATTTCATAGTGATAAATAAGAGGGTTTTTTTTTTTTTTTTTTTTTTTTGGATTATCTTTTCTGACAAAAATTTGTTTATTTATTATATTCTAAAGCATTTCATAAGATTTAAATCTCCTGCTCCAGGCTACTTCTTAATGGAAGAATGTCAAACCTTTTGAAAGGACTACTGAAAACACAATTTACAGTGAGTATATCTGCTTACAAAAGGCATATTATGTAAACAAATAAACAGCGGCACAGACTGGCCACATTTGTACTACTATACAGTTTTTGACTGTGGGTCTCGTCCAGCCTCAGTATGTTAGCTTTATGGCTACCATATAGACTTAATTGCAATTTTCTTAAATTCTTTTAAGTCTAGAGTAAAAGACATAATATGAAGAATACATTACAATCCATCAGAATGTTTTTGTGTTTGAAACTGAGGTGTGCATTATATACTCTATGTGCAAGCTTGGAAAAGATAATGGCAAAATGCTTGCTAGGATACTGGTATGGAACTATAGGTGACAGCCCAGATGTGGTGCTGTCTTATTAGTTTCATCTTTGGATGTGGGCCCTGGGGCAGGCCAGCCCAAGGGCTATGACCTGGCATGGTCTGAAAAGGGATCAGTTGACAAAACTGTACCAGGGACAACATTAGCAATCAGCGGCACAACACTTGGGTTTGTTCCCATATTATCATTCATATAAGGCAGGGCAGAATAGTAGCAATAAATTATTTAAATTTTGGATATATATATATATATAAACAAATACACAAAGAGAGGATATAGAAATAAATATATAATAAAAATATAAAAGAACTTTTTTACACAACACACAATTCAGTGTGCTTTGAGCGTTTTCTTTTAAAAAAAAAATCTAAATTTCACCTATTCATTCCATTTATACCCACTTAAGCAATATTTACAAGTTTCACTCAGTTCTAGTCTCCAGTGCCCTCTAACTATTTTATTATCATGCAGCTAATTTGAACAGACTTTCATTAGAATACACCAAAAATAGTTGCAAGCCACTGAGGCAATCTCCCACAACTTTCACATTTTGTGTATGTAATATTTGAATTGCCATTGCATCCTCAGGTCAGAACAATTTTGTGTTTGTTGCTATTTATATATTATATATATGTTGCTATTTATATATTATATATGTGTGTGTATATATGTGTATGTATATATAGGATAAAGAAGGCATTCTGAAGACTCAGAAAACTATGTAGATGAGAAGATACATCAGATGAAAGGAGGTAACACCACCTGAAGATACATCAGACAAAGGGAGGTAACACTATTCTGCAGTCACATTATATAAGCCCTCAGTCATCCTCTATCATCAGTCAAAACCACCCTGTACATGAAATGTTCTACAGGCAAATAACACAGAGCACAATTCCTACAACCCAAAACAATTTCAACGGGATGAAACAGAAAGGCTGATAAAGACATTTAGGATGATCATGCAGCAAAATGAGCAGTTGTTAAAAGACAAATACAGTCTTTCCTTGTCCTTCATCTAATGTCAAAGAAATTCCCAAGAGGAACATGAGTAGTTTCAATACCAGCACATGCATTAGTTTTGGAAGGAAGATGGAGAAGCTATGCAGTTCCTGGAAGATTATTTCTTTCCTCTTGTCTGGAAAACAGTGTAGCAAATTCATTTTTTTAAAGGAGGTGTCTTGCCACTAGAACAAAAGCGTAACAGCTTCTCAGCCTAAAAGCACTATGTTTAATTTTCTTCCTTTTTGTTGGATATGTCTTGTTCATTGCTAATTATAGTTTAAATACATAATTTAAAAAACTTACCAGCTTAATTACACAGGCTGCCTATATATTCTTTTATGTTCAATGGTACAGATAGATTTTTGAAAAGTCCTGGCTTATTTGCTCATAAGATATATAAATTCTTAATACTCTTGACAACTTTTCTAAAATACAATAGAAAAATCTCATCAGACATTGAAAAACTTTTTGTTGCCTGTTGTCATCTTAAAAGGAAAATAAAAATAATTCCTTTTCTGTCATTCCATTCAACCTTCTTGTATGATCTCCCTGCTCAGTCTCAATGACTGAGTCACTTTGAAGTGACTCACAGAGTTATGGAGGAAGATCTTTTCATCTTTTTTATGGCTTTGTGTTTCAGTCATCTTACAGGAGTTCCCAAATGTCTTATTAGAAGGTGACACTTAAGAGAGCTAAAGAGGAGCTCCTTTTTTCTCTGAGGGTCTCACCTAATTTGTAAATCATGTTCAGCTACTGTCTCTGTGGATCCATGTCCAGGATGTCTTCCAACACTCTGCATCCTCTCATCTAAAAATCTTTTTTTTTTTTCTTTCCCCTTCTTACCCGCTTCTTTAAATCTGTCCTCTGGTGTCTATCAGATGGTGGTTATCACACTCTCTTTTCTGAGTTTCCACCCTGTCTCTTGTGCTGGGCACGACCTGTCCCTATTCTGTATTCACTCTCATGGGTCCCTGCTACATTGCATCAAGTTCTGATTCTTTTCCATCCCCGTAAGGCCCTTTACTGTTTTTGTCTTGTCATCTTTCATTTTGTCTTGTCTCTTTTTTTCTTATCACGTACTCCTCATCCTGCTAGCAATACCCATTTGTCCATTTTTCTGTTAACTGCTTTGCACTTCCATCCATTTCAGCCCCTGAACCTATTTATTGAATAGCATATTTTCTCAAGTCCAGCTCTGACACAGGCCTGCACAAACCTCTCAAATACAGGTGCCACCTAAAGAAAGACTCTGTCATTATAAGCTTAAGTTCCAATATGTGGAAAACATAATGTGCCAAATAAAAGGTTAGATAAGTATATTTTAAAATTAAGTGCTGAAAGTCATTTTACCTGCATTTTCCTGGCAGAATCAGCACCCCAGGTTCTCTGCAGTCAGTAAGGACAGCAGAAATAACCCCGAGCAGGGCAGGAAGATATTTCTCACTTGGAGGGAAAGGCTGAGGCAAGGGCCAAGTCAGACTGTGGCCGCTTGCATGCGTTTAAACTCTGCCAAGGTTTCCACTTTGACCGGAGATTCAACTAGAGATATTTTGCATTATCTATATTTGTGTTAACTAGTCCCTTCTTCTGGGGCCTCACCCTGCACTTCAAAGCCTTACTTTCTTTGCAGGCACTTTTGAGTTTAAGAGAAAGGATTTGTGAAGATAGCACATGTCTCACTGAAAGGTGGAAAGTTCAAGAGTTCAGGAACCTGTCAAGAGCTCTCCTTATTGCAGAGTTCCTGATTACCTCTTTCTAGGCAGTTCTCTTGCTTGGGCTGTACAGATGTGCCCAAGCCCTGTACTGCTATTATCCTGCTCTGCTTTGTGGTCTCATGCTCCAGCAACCTCTTTCCTCTAAGGCAAAGTACCTTCAAGCTTTCTTCCTCTTTTTGCCCTTTTTACTTGCATACTTTGTCGCATTTTCCTTTACTACTCTCAGGAAAAACACCTTTTCCTTATTCTTTGTGCCAGAAATACTTATGACAGGGTATTTCTTCTGAGATCTCCCTATTTTACAAAATTTCACTCCTGGCCTTGAAGAAACCTTAAAAATATAAGTCAGTCATCTCTGCTAAAAGGATATCTTGTCTGAGCCCATAGGAAGGCAAAACAGCAGTTATGATAGGGAAAAAATCTCCAAGTTTTTCACAAACTTACTTCCAACATTTAGGATGTGTGTGTGGAAGGAGCTAAAGTGAATAGCATATCTTCATTCAAGCAGATACAGATCAGTCATAGGAAAATACAGTGTGTCTTTTGGCAAGAAATCTATGTGTTGCCAGATAAGTAATTAATGTTTCAACTAATATCAATATTTTATATTCAAATTGCTCCTTGCATTAGTATTCCAGTTATAACAAGATCATTTGATACCATATTGCTACATTAACTATCTCTATTTTCATATAATAAGGGCATCAGAGAATTAATCTGTTAGACATTTACATTTGGTGCAACATCACAGTTTGTGTTACCACCTTACTGTAAAATACATTTTTTTTAAATTTTCTTTCAAGTTAAATGAATGAAGACTTTAAGAAAAAATGATTTTCAAAAACAGCGATTAAATGTTTAGCAAGATGCAAATGGCATTTTTCTCATGTGGAGAAGAGAAAATGTGGTAATGAGTTCCTGACTTTTCTTTTGCTGACCAGATGCAATACATCTTTTTAAACACCTTTAAAAATCCTACTAAAGGGAAGAACCTTGGGTTGTCTGAACTATCTCCTTGCTGAGGAGCACAGATGAGAGGGCTGATGGCAGAGGCAGCAATAGAGTTGTCTCTGCTGCCCACCCTGGGCTGAGGAGCCGGGGCGAAAACACTGGAGATCAATAGATGTAAGATTCAACCGCCTGAATCTAATCACTTACTGCAGTTTTACATGCCTTAAGGGTATCTGGTAGCCTACACAGGGTTAATAGATAACGAGACACATCTGTCCTGATGTGGAGGGGAGGTTTCAATATGAATCCAAGAGCGAGATTAAGACACCAATGGGGTCAAATGCCATACAACCTTGTTAGCTTTATTCTCATAAGCGCAATAGGACAGAGAGAAGAAGAAGGGAAAAAGAAAGAAAGAGAAGAAACCAAGCTGGAGAGATTCAACAAGATCATAGTTACCACCGCCACCAGTCTGGCTAAGTGTCGTTGGCTCCACTTTGGTGCAGGTACAGGTGCCTCGGTGCAGGTACAGGTTCTTTGGTGCAGGTGTTGTTCTGCACCTTGGTGCAAGTGCTGTTCCGGGAAAGAAGACGTGCATCTCGGTGCAGGTGATGATCCAGAGGTAGAAGGCTGCGCACGCCAGTACAGGTGATGTTCAGAGGCAGAAGGTCGCGGACCTCAGAGGAGGAACACATAGTCCTTTTATGTCCCCCTTCTCAAAGGGTCCGCCCACTTTCTTGAAGTTTTCTGGTACTTGTGATTTGTGTCATACCTGTGGTGTGCTTTGATGTTCCTCTTCACCCAAATGGAGTGTGAGCTGCTCTGGTGGGCACTGCTGACTCAGGTCTTGAGCCGATCATCCCAGAGACAGCATGCCATGGCAAGGCCAAGTAGATATTACAGTCTTTCCAGGGACAAGATGCCAGGGTTAAGAAGTGTAAATGGTGAGAGATAATGTCCTTTTTGGGTCTTGAGCTGTCTTCCCAGAGACAAGATACTAGGGCATTGTTCAGGTAAATGGTGCGTCAACAATGCCCAAACACAATTCATAACAGGCTCTTACAACATCCTGTATGAAATACTCTCTTAGGTGGTAGCAGAAAACTAGGAGAGAGACCCTAAAGCATCTAACATGGTCTTAGATGTCATCTCCCTTATGTCTGTATGATCTGTAACATGACTTCTCTTTGAACAGCTGCCTCCCTCATCAGGGACCAAGACAGCTTAACTCGAACTCCCATGTCTACAAATACTACCTACCACTTCACTCTGACCAAGTTGAGGTGTCTCATGGCTCTCTCATGATTTCATGGCTCATTTCTGAGCCAAGTGCACAGTTGCTCTGACTGAATTGAGAATTGTGCTTTGTTACTTTAATGACAAATAATAATAATAATGTAAAAAATATATTTTTAAATGTCATTTTTATAGTAGGTAGCAAAAATCACTAAAAAGAAAAAAAGTTTGTAAAATTAGAAGTAATGTGAAGTCACCACTAAATTCCTTTTGTGCACCAAAGAGCTATTCACTGCCTTTAAATTTATCAATTATGGCTAAGATTTAAGAGGGTAAAGCTACAATATATTTATATAATCAGAGTATATTTCTAAGTAACCACAAAATATCTCTCTAAATATAGAGAGCTAGATAAAGGACAGATGTAGTGTCCTGAAAGTGATTATTTCCAATAACTTACTAAATTATAAAACTATCTTCTTATAATACTAAATATTTTGCTTACTTAATACTTACAATACTAAATAATTTATTTGTCAAATACATCTTCCCGTTTTCTGCCTTTTTTCCCCACTAGATGTCAGTATTTTACAGCCTTCAGTATAAAATTTTATAGGGTCTGCCTTTTCAACTGTTTTCCTTATTGTCATTAAAAGTGACAAAATAATACTTTACATGGATAATCTCCTTCTCATATGTCTGGGGTTTTTTTACATGGAAAATACTTAAATTAAATTAGTGAAGCCTTAAATGCTTTCCTCTAAAATAGTCTCTTTTTCTGCTATTACTCAAACATTATATTCTGCCATAAGGACAGAAAGACATGAATTCCATTATTTTACCCCTTCTGTTATGGATTTCACTGATGATTAATTAACTTGCATCAAACGGGCCTCATGGATGGTCATCAAGAAACAGACTGTCTGAATTTCATAAAATGATCGTTAACTAGCACATCACTCCACAGGCTATTTCAGCACATGCTGGCATACAATTGAGTAAAAAACCCTATGTCTAATAACCCAGTTCAGTAACATCACAGCACGTTTACTTAATTACATCTGGTTTTAGGCAGATGAAATCATTAAGGTAGTATAAAGATTTGCTTTGAACATCAGAGACTTTGTGAACATGATAATCCTTTAAAAAGAAAGATCTTAGTTATAGACTGGAGATGATTGTATAATCATAAATTTCTACAGAAAAATTGTATATTACAAAAAAACTTTTGGAATGAGCAAAAATTTCAGTATTACTCAAATGGAATTCAATTTACAGCTTTACTTAAAACCTTACTTACAACCCAGAAGAAATTACATTAGGTCAACTCTAAGTATGTGAAGTTGTAACTATGGCAGCCAAAATAGAGAAAAATGTAGAATAAACAAGGGTAAATTTTTGGACATCACTGTAAACAGACTTTCAAGGCAGTGCAGACTGTTATAGTGGCTGGCACTGATCAGTGCTTGACAGTAGAGAAAAAAAGAAAATTTACCAAATTGGTCTGTGACATGAGTTTATGTCTTTTCCATCTCTAGTTAACATCTAACTGAAAGCTCCCAAGCAATAGGTAAAACAAGGTTGGACTAAACACAGATTTCTTTTTGCTGTAGAATTAAATAACAACAGGACTATGAGAAGGACTATGACCCTGCAAAGAGTGGCAAATTATGGGGTGTTTCAAGTTAGCCCCCTGGAAAAATCTGTGGTGCAGAGTTCAACTGTAATCTTATTGTGACATGTTCATTTGAGATCATACATAATCCCAAATTCTGGAACAGAAATAATCAAATTACCTACATGTCTATCCATAAATACTTGTTCCACAGATCTGGCCCATATAGTCTAGAGACTTAGTGGATGTTTTCCTCAAGAATTTAATCTAGTTAGATTAATGCAGATATTAAACTCTCTTACTGATCTTTCCCTTTTTTGATTTTTCCTTTTCCTGATTTTCCTTCATTTTACATTCAGAGCACTGAAGGACAGTTGAAGTTGTTTTAAGGAGATGATTTCTTTCTTTCTTTTCTCTTCTCTGTAGCCATCAGAGGATACTTGTTTTCCTGTAACCAGCTTACTCCTCAAGTTTGGACGATCAGGCTGTGAATGTGCCAGAACAAGTATGACTAATACTTGTGGCAGGGACTCACTGGGTTTAACTTCACGTTTTCTCAGAGTCAGATCTCATTAATCCTCATGCCACTCTTGGTAGCTTGCAGCTGGAGTGGAGCTGACTTGCTGAGATGGAGGGAGGTGGGGGCCTTGTCCAGTGATGCTTTGCCCCAGGAGGCAATGACGTACTGGAGAAGGGAGCTACCAGGAGAAGAGTTAGCAGAGAGCAAGCAGCAAGTTCCAGCACCAGAGGTTAAACTCCAGTGACTCTACAGGAAGGGGAAGAGCACTGTTTAGAGAGTTAGAATGAGATAGGGAAAAATCTATTTGCACACATTAAATTCTGTGTGAAATCCTAAATACTGTTGCGCTTATCTGTTAGTTGCTTGGAAAAGCTGAAGGGGGAAGAAAAAGGCTTGCTCTTAGCAAAATTCACAAGAAGTTGAATAATCCCATAAAGAGCCAAAGCTGCTATTTTTTGCATAGTTTATCTTGGCCCAAATATCTGATGAGTATGGTAGAGTAAAATAAATGTCATTTTTAACAAGAAAAAGTTCACCTTATCACTGAATTTCAATTTTCCTTTAAGGATGTTTTTAATATTAATGTAGCATAAAGGTTTGTTCTCTGCATATGCAGCTACTACCATCTGCTAAGGACAATGGAGTGCATATGGATGTGTCCAGTACAGAGGGTACCAGCTGCAGTATCCCATAGTACAACTTCAGTCAAGTGAGGATTGTCTAGTTACATATTAAAAAAGAAGTGTGCATTTCATCAGACTATATATATTTGTGTGTTTGTACATATATGACTACAGCAACTTCTGAAAATGTAATTGTTTATTTTTAATTATTATACAGTAAAAAATGCATTTTTTTCTTGTTGCGTTTCAGGCAAATGATGCAAATGGCTATTTGCTGGATCTGTAGTCCTGACCACACTGACTTCTGTTAGTGATTTTGCTTCAGTGGGGCTGGCATTTACACATATGAGGTGGTGGACGCCTTGTGCATCATCCATTCAGCTGATTTAATGACACAAACTATACCTGACTGTTCCATGGTGCTACACATGCAGCACATCTGCTCCACCATCATGTTACCCATTCTAGGAATGGAAACCAAGAGCACATGGCAATATTGCCAGATACTTGGTCCTACTGTGACAATTACAGGCCACTTGGAGCTCCAGGTTTCACCCAGCCATCTGTTCCTTTAAGGAGAAATATGGCCTGGGCTTGCCCAAAATTAAGAGCCTGGAGCACCAGGTGGCATTGTTCTTTGGTAGATTGTCAGAAACTCCCTGGACCTTGAGTTCCTTAAACCCAAATAAAGGTGGAAAATACAATACCTATATAAAATTCTTCATTTGAGGCACAGGTCCTGAGACAGAATACTAGATTTCGTCTTAGGACTACCAGAAAAAGAAGATTTTATTTTCCTTTATCCTCTTCTGGTTTCTCTTTCTCTCCTTATCCCTATTTCCAGCCATCTGATGACCCGCTCCCTGGCCCTGGTAATACCTCCTATTCTTACAGCAACAAGGTTTACATTACTTCAGCTGTACTTCAAATTACAGCACAAGGAAGAGCAGGTCAATTAAAAGGAGCTAATAGCGAATGGAAAAGAGAAACATGAACAAAACACCCTAACCTACTATTCATGTCTAATATGTTATTTCATGTTATGTAACAAAATGATGGCTCCAATATGAGTTTTTGTGTGTGTATGTGTATCATATGACTGCTGAGGCTATCTAGATGAGAGACATTTCTGTCTGCCTAATCAGCTAAACCAGCCAGCTGAAGAACCTAATGATCTGCTCTGTGTCTAATCACATGATTTAACTAATTATTAAAATAATGATAAATAAAAAGGACTGAACTTGTGATATTGTGAATGTACATGCAAACTGGACTGACTGAATTACAAACTTTCAGAAGATGATTTGCATGTTTTCAATAGGAGCATAAACTTGCTGAGGATAAAGTTGTTACCCTCCTAAAATTGCTATATTTGAATAAATAAAGGTGATTAAAGCTCTTAAAATGCTAGTCTGACAGTGTCAGAGATCAAAAAATCCTCTAAAACTACAGCAAAGTGATTCACACCTAAGTGTCCCTTTTCCTGTACAGCTGAGAATAACCGTTTAGATGGACACTTCTGAAAACCTAGCTCCCTACTTTTTGGCTTATACACCATTTCTGGCTTGAGTAACTTCACATGCAGAACTGTGGGATATTCATGTAAGTCTCTTAATTTTTTCAAGTCTATTTCTGGTATGCTCTCAATCTAGTGGCACCAATTCAGTCATTGCTACATTACTGCCACTACTGTGGCAGCTGCTGCAAAAAGAGCTTTTGTTTGACAGTCCCTTCCCTGGATGCTAAACACTTCTGGCGGAGAAAAACCTTTTCCCCAAACCATCCCCTTCAGCCATCGCAGCTCAGCAATGCAAAAGCAAAGCAGGCAGAACACAAGTGCCAATGCAAACAGCAACTAAAATATCTTTCCTGGGACTCACATCCATCTGGCCAGACTCAGCCTGATGGAGAGAAGGGTCCACAACAGCTTTTATGATGTGAGTAGCATCATGTTCTTTAAAGCAATAGTCCCCACAGAACCAATTCTCTCACTTTATAAGCAGAATTACTTACCTGTTGCCACCATTGCTAATAACCTCTGAAGCAATAAAAGCATCTGCAGAATCCTGAAAGAACAAGAAACTAGAGTTGGAAATCTCAAAAATCACCATCTTTGGAGATCATCCCTCATGAAAAATACTAATCAGAAAAATTCATGTGGGATGGATAGTTGCTCAATATATAAATTGCTTATTCTCTTCAACTGTTATTTACTCAAAACGTAGGCAGCACTGTGGTATACCACCTGGAGACACAGCTTGCTTTGCTGCCTAAAGAGTTTCTATTTGCAGAGATCCTGTACAACTTAGTGGAAATAAAATGTTGCTCATCTTTAAGAGAATAGCTTGTATAAATACCACCTCTGCACTCCTGGGATGAAATACACTATGGCCTGCTCTTTTATAGGTTAGCTACTGACCTGTGTTCTTCAGAAAACCAAAAATATTAGGAAAATACCTGGGAAAACCCATTACTGAATGAACTGAAAAAATATATATATTGGAACTTAAAGATGGAAAGAACTGCATCAACATTTATCACTGATTATTATAGCAAGTATAGTAGAGAAATGTTCTGGCCTAAGAACTACTATAACAACTGCAGGGGAATTGTAACCGTAGCCATGTTCAGTTGATATTTTTGATCACCAGTGGAAGTTACTATTCCTTAAAACATCTTATAACGAAGAAATAGATTAATTTACTTTTGTAGCATAATAAAATAATCTAGACTATGTTCAGTTCTGCTGTACTCAAATTTGTGAGACTGAGACAAGAGAGGCTTTTTTGTTTTGTTGGTTTTTTTTTGCCATTTATATAATCTCTAGATTTTCCTACCAGCTCATAAATGCACATAAATTTTATGAAACACTTTGAGACAACAGCCACTGGACATTAGAATTTTATAAGTATCAATAGGCAATAGTCTAAGCATAACACAATTATATAAATGGATTTCAAATGCTATTATGTACCTACTAAAATTTAAATAACTGCAGTAAATTAACATTGATATGGCAAATATTAAAAACAGTGAATTTACAATTACTTTTACAGATATATTACAAATCTTGATTTAGCTTCTGTGCCAAAAAAGAATAGCATATTAGAACAACTTCAGTAAGTCTAATAATGGAATTATTGGAACAATTCTTTAGGATATGTATGTGAAAATGTACAGAGTGAGAGAGAACAATGATTTTTCTAAATTATAGGAAAAAAAGCTTTTTGAAAGTAGGTTATGCTTGTGAAGGAAGAATGTATCAAATCATTGAAATTTCATATTAGAAATCAATCTGCCTCCTGCTTTTAGCTTTATCACCCAGCTACCTGCTTTACAACCCAGCCAAATGATACCCTGGCTTAGGCAGCCTCTTTCTCCCCACCCCTGCTGTGGACACTCAACTCCAGGCTTGTATTGGAATTCGCCATCACCTAAATCATGCAGGTTCAGTGGTTTGGGTAGCTATGCTGAAAGCAGAGTTATTGATACAACACAGCTGAGGAATTAAGTACCTTAAGAAAAGAGGTAACTGGTGGCTACATGGGATAAAAACATGCTGCTGAGGGAATAAAATAACCTTATGCAAAAAAAAAAAAAAAAAAAAAAAAAAAAGTTAACTAACACCATTACAGACTTGTCTCAACCTTTATCTACCACGATGTTTTCAAAGCCCTAGCTGCTATAACATCCAAGAATCAGCACCAGAGCAGCTTTGGTTAAGTTATCCCAAATGACACAGTGGTGCTTGCTGTCAATCTTTCATAGTCATTCTCACAGATGACTGGTAAAAATATATCCTGTTTTGCTCCTCCTGAGCTATGACATTCTAGCTTAGAATGTATTTTGCTCCCTTATTCTTACAATATATAACTTCTGGTACTAAATGCCAATTTTAAGAAGTGCATTTGGAGTAATCAGAATATGGGAAGAGACTGTAACTTTAAAGCAATGAACTATCCAAAACTGAGGCAGAATTTCTTTACCTAGGTGTGAATTAAGAGATACAGGCCAGAATTAATTCAGTCATGCATTACATAGTAGTAGATGAGACTTTTTTTTTTTAGATATTGTTTGTAATGGAAATTTTTTATCACAGATTTGGCAAAGACATACTCTATAACTGATGTAACATCTCCAGATTATATTTTATAATTTTACTTTTAGTTTTCAAATTTCTACTAAAGAGATTATCTCCTGGGACCTCTAAACATAAACATAAGCTCTACAAAGAAATGCATAGTACTGAAAACACTCCCACAATAGCAATGATACCGGCACAGGCTTCTTCCATTTCTGCTTGCAAGGATTCTTCAATGTAGGAAAAGAAAAGGAGACGTGACACAAGTAGTTAATAAGTACACAAAGTACACCAGTGTGTTTATTACATTTTTGCAAGCACTTTGTTCTACATTTCAAAAACGCCACCATCAAGCTGTTGGCACATTTATGTACAAAACAGATTAATTGTAATGCCTGCTACAAAGCATTCTTTGTGAAAATACAAATTCTAATACCAGAGAAAAGCTCAAAGCATTAAACATCATTACATGAATTGAAAAGACATAGTTTTAAAAATCATCACAAATGTTTTAAGACACAAAACTGAAACACTACAATATAGAATCCAAAGGAGGTTCCTAATACTTTTGCAGAACTGTAATACCGGTACTGCACATATCAGAAAACTGTTGACCTTCTAGGATAGCTTAAGTTTAAAACAAAAAAAATCAAAAGTACAAACCAAAAAAAAAAAAAAACCCAAAACAAGCAAAAGAAAAAAAAAAAAATCAGTATTACTTAATGCATTATCATGCCACAAATAACTATAGTATTACCCTCTACTTACTACAAGAATTGTTAAAAATTACTGATGATGCATGACTAGTAATAGTACAAAGAAGAATTTTACTCAAGAAGTTTTATTAGAAATGCACTTACACTGAGAGAGAATTCACAATGGTCCAATAAGTGCACAAAACTACCTAAGATTTTTAACACTGACAAAAATGTCTTGTCAGGCTACATCACTTTAAAAGACACTTTACAGCATTCTTGTAGCATTAGAAATAGGCAAAAAAAAAAAAAAAAAAATCACCAAATTTGGTCCAATAATACTTTTTTTTAAATAGTTTTTTGTTTTGTTTTTGATACAATTCCTTCAAATTAAGATGACCTACATTTCTGATAACATTTTCCTACCAAAATAAAGGCTCAAATATATTACTACACTTTCAAACAATAAGATTTGTAGTGGTCTTTCACCTTACTTTAACATATTACAGGTAAAACAGTATGTGTAGGAAAACTAGAAGCCAAGCTATAACATTTATGGAAGTCTCTTTTAATATATCTTGTACAGTTCAGACAGGTGCAATCTAGTTAAATTTTTAAAGCAGGTAAAAACACTTCTGATTCCTACGGTCACTGTATTTTTGATATATTACTTTCATAAATGTAGCTAAGCAGCAATTTGTCACATCATCATATGAACAGTTCCAATTTAGCATAACTATCATTGAATTAGAGAGAGATCATTCTGTAAAAAACTATGGTTAACTATATCACTTAATTAACAATTGTCTATATACCATAACTCTTTTAACAGGTAACCGTGGTATTGAATTCCTTCAAAAGGCAAGTGGCCATGCATTGTTAGCACCACGGTCTGCATGCTCACAATACAAACAGGAATCATCACCCATGGAACTTGGAACAAGAGAATAGTCTTTAAAAACATCAAGAATAATACAACGTTAACAAAGATAAGAAGCACTTTTCTCTTTTTTTTTTTTCAAATCTTTTTTCTTTTTTTTTTTTTTTTTTTTTTTTTTTTCTTTTTACCCACTATTACAAATTTAGAAATTGCACCTTTGATTGCTTAAAATGTTCTTAGGACCTTCATTCAAGCTGAGCAGGGTCCACCTGGCAATATTTCCAAATATAAAGGAAATTCATCAAAGTGTTTTTTCTATATATCGTACATCATGTACAATGGTCCCTTTGAAGTATACCTGTAGTTAAAGTAGTATTGAATTTAAAACCAAAAAGTATAAAAAGCTATTTTTTTCAAAAACATATAAGAAATAATGCAAAAGGTGTTATGCATAACACATACAAAGTGATTAAAAAAAATCAAACACATTTTTGTATTTGACAATAGTATAGTATCCTTGATCTAGCAGAACTAATTGGCTTAAAAGGATTCAGGAAAGGCTATGCAGGAGCTTTGTGGTAGAGAATGGTCACACAAAGTAAGAACTAATTAAGAAACAAGTGCTAAACAGCCAAGAATTGTACATGGGTGACATGTAAGTCACCTAAACTATCTTTTGTGAGAAGCACTTTCAATTGTTTTTTGAAATGGTTGGATGGCCTTTAGTTAAACAAGAAAGCATTCAAATGTTAGAAAGTAAGACAAGGTTTCCCTTATGTGTATGCATTAAGCCGCTCTTTAGAGCGAGTAGAATGAATATCATGAAGCTCTTGTTCCTCCTTTGACTTAATATCCTCATACTTTTGCATTCTGCAAGCATCTTTCACATAGGCCCAGTTAGCAGACAAGACCATGAGATAATGAACCTGCAAAAGAGATGACACAGTGATACAGGGTTAGAAAGCAACACAGCGAGTCAGAATGCAGCATGTTCAAAGTCAAAACTATAGATCTTTGAATTTCATCAGACGGGACCAAGAACTGTTAAGTCAGTCAGTAGTACAGAAATAAATGTACATACATTTATGCATGTAAATAATGTATGTAAATATATATAAATTTCAAGCTTGAGCTTCACTAATCCTGGGTTACTCAACTCAAAGCTGTTGATGCTACACTGACCAGCAGTTGGTGTCCATGGCTGTTGAAAATAGGAAAGATAACCATGAATGAGCAGATCAGGGTGGTAACTAGGACCTTCACCTTTTACATCCTGAGAGCATGAAGACTGTGCAATACATGAATATGTACATTAGTTTTCTCAATATAAAAACATAGTGATATTCCTGGAATCATCATCTGAAATAAAACAATGACAAAATACTCTGAAGGTGCATTGGTCACAGTCTGACCTTCATTATACTTCCTTTTTTCCTCACATGCCTAACAGAAAAATGTACAGAATCAAAATTCTGGCATAGCTACTGAAAACTCTTCTAAAGTGCATATTTACCACAAGTAGATGAGTTTCCTGAAAATAGTGACTTCCACTCAAACAATGAATATGATCTCAAATACATGTGCATATTATAAAATTATATATATAGCATATATGCAATATGCTAAAACAACCTGTATAATGAGAGACTCAACAATTTGAGAATAAAATCCTGCCACATCCAGTCCTGTAAGTCCTTTCTCCATACAAACAAAAAGAGCAAATATTTGGGCTTTATTCAGAGCAGAGTGAAACCATTCAAAGTCTTGCAACCTTTTTTTTTTTTTTTTTTTTTTTTTAATAATTTATTATTTAACTTCAAATTCCTGGCTAACATAGTCACACTAAGGAGGTCTTCTCTAAGTGGCTGTCTAATTGCATTCCTCACTTTCATGACCTGATTAGCCAGAAGCTTGGGGGGCCACCTCAAGGCTTATTCAAACTGAGCCAGGGCAGCTTCCTCCGGATGGATCAATTAGAGGCACATGCAGGACTCCAAGCAAGGGTCTCTGTTCCTGCTTACATTTGTTCTGAGAGGAGAAAGGCTGCTTTGGCCTTTCAGCTCTGTAGAATTTGCATTTCCTTATTTCAGCTGGGCAAAATCTGAAGCATTGTTTCTCTACGCCCCACCTGCACCTAACATCCTGCAAAAGTGCAAAAGTATATTGGAGAAGAACTACGCATTCCCATTACCCCTTTTGGTTTCAAGACTACATATATTGATGTTACAGGATGGGGAAGTTTGGGTGGAAGAATACTGTTTAGATCATCACTTTTGAGAAGAAACTGTATAACATAATTTAGTTTTGATATGATGGTTCTTAGAAATCATCACAGGCAGTGTTTTTACTAGCCTTACAATCAACCCTTTAAGATGCTAGCATTTACGGTCTGCTTCTATATAATAAAACAATGAAAATTAAAAAATCATATTACTTAAATGATTGTGTAGACTTTTATTTCTATCCAGACATAAGAAATATCAATTATATTCATTTTGACAATACATGCCTGCATTTTTCTGAGTTATATTTTTAAAACACAGATTAATGAAAAGTATCCTGGTGATGGATCGTCCCAATATTTATGATCAGACTATTTTCATTAGTAAGCTTTATTACAAACATTTACAGAGTTAGAGAATTCTGAATACATTAAATACTTTTGTTCTTTGAAATGTCCCTGTCCTCAAAAGAGATACTAGCAAAGCCTCTCAATGTCATGATTTAAAACTGCCAGACTGTTTTCACCATTTAAATTATGCATCCTGGGTAATGAAGTACTATTATTAACTGATAATAATAATTTTGTAATAAATACAAAATACTTGACTGCAATAGTCAGATAGTTTATTCTAGTTGAAAATAATAATAATAAAAAAGAAATTTTGCAAATTTACAAAAAAAAAAAAAAAAAAAAAAAAAAAACATGAGCTTGCTGTCTTTTAAGAGATTTGGAATTGAATCACATTTTTCTGCAGTCTTGTTAAGAACTCATAAACCCGGAGATATGCTACTGCTGCAGAGACTTGCAAAGACACTAGACAATAACTTCATTAACTTAATGTATTTGAGAGTCATCTAGTGACAGAACATATAAGGGAAGTTGGTATCCAGCCCTCTCAGATGGTTTCTTCACATTTTGTATCCTGACCCTCTGCTGATCCCTACTACCTTCTACTCTTTTGAGGGCTATATGTAGGAAAAAGAGAGCTTTCAAAAATCTTCTCAGAAAGGCAGAATGCTTATCTGAGCAAATAATAATATGATCAGCTTTCCATTTCATGTGAATATACCCTCAGAACAATACTGCACTGCATAAATAATGTTCACTAGCATATATAATGTTACTACTAATAATGTATTTACACAAAAATACTACACGGTCACCATTTACTCAAAGTCTTTTTTAAAAAAAATCCGAGAGTGAACTAATTAAATTATTAGTATGACTTAGTATTCTAGTATTTATTATTTGTCATCTTGAAACAAGAATTACATTAGAATATGTAATTTTAATTTAGCTAGCTCTGTGCCAGAATGTCACAAGATATTGCAAAAGCTGTAGGGAAGCACAAAAACTCTAATATGAAAAGGGTACTAGCTTCACTGAATATTCTCTGATTCTCCATTTTAGTAAAAGTAGTTTGAAGAAGATGAAAAACCTTATTGCCCCAGAATTCGATGAAAAACAGCACTGCTATTATAAAACATAGCTCCAACTAATATAAGCATTAATAGTAGTAGCAATAGCAATGACCATGACTTATACTTTTATTACATATCTCAGTACCAAGCAACAGTCATTTTTTATTCCCTGTTCCAGTGGGTACCACAGAAGTCCCCAGTAGTACAGAGCACCCACTCTCAAAACAAAAGTCAGAACAACTGGCCTGTAGCCCCCTGAAACATTCCTATTGGTAAAATATCATAATTTTACCAGCAATCTGCCTTTGGTAGTATGTCAAAAATTAGTCCTGAAGCTGAGATATTTATACGTGTGCACAGAATTTGCAAAAAGAGTCTATTCCTAACACAGCAGCATAGCAAGCATGTGCTACCAAAAAAGGCAGAGATCATAAACAAATATTGCTATTGAGGCTTCCAGAAGACACTTGTCTGAACCCAGCAAGGGAGTAGTAAACCGACTTTGCATCTGCTTGAAGGAATCAACACAATCATAAAATTCTTCTTTGAAAGGAATTCATGAATATATATATATATATACATAAAAGAGGTACTATTATATTAGAGAATATTTTTCTAAGAGCATTGATATTGCACAAACTTAAATGACTGATGCTAAGTAGGAATCATAGTGTAATCACGGGTCAGGGGATGCAAGTTCGGGCAAGGTGCAGGGTAGCTTACCATAGCAATGACTGCTGCTCCAGCTCCAGCGAGAGCCACGATGAACAAGTGGAACGTCATGTTTAGCTGCAAAGGGCGACAGAGAAAAGGACTTTCATGGCAGTAATGGTAAATTACTGAACAAAAAGGCTGAACAGTGCAAATAACTATCTTCCTAGTGCCACCCTTCTACAAAAGTAATGATTGCTAATTTCTTTTTGTGGAAGATCAATGCCATCATGTAGCACTGTAGGTGTACCTGTGTTGTAATAGCACTTATACCAAGAAAAAAGCCCCAGCAATCCTTAAAATTATAGTTAAAAATAATGAAAGATAATAATAATTAAAAACATTTTTAAAAACTAAGATAGTACAGCATTTTTTCTTCTACATATCATCTAACTAGACCAGCAAGTAGATGTAGAGCTTTCCTCAGAGACAGTCTAAGGAAACCCTGCCCCTCTATCAGCTGCAGGTTCCCATACTCACATATTAATGCACTGTGCACTCAATTTTACTGGTAAGCTTATTCATAGTGCTACAAAATACACTTGGTTACTGAAATAATCCAAGTTAGATACTTCTTTCTTCCTTACCTCAACAAATCAGAGCCTTATGGTTGGTTTTCATTTTTAGAGCGGGTCGCATAGCAGCCCCTGACTGAGGGCTGGCTGCACAGTAAAGGCTCCGTTTTCTTCATCAGAGAATGCCTAAGGTTGGAAGGGACCTCTAGAGGTCATCTAGTCCAAACCCCCCTGCACTCGCAGGGCCACCTAGAGCACGTGGCACAGGGCTACATTCAAGCAGGTCTTGTAGATCTCCAGAGAAGGAGACTCCACAACCTCTCTGGGCAGCCTGTTCCAGGGCTCTGTCACCCTCACTGTCAGAAAA
>JAWLRI010001006.1:1781340-1812326 GCA_034781795.1 Crypturellus tataupa
TGTTCCTTAAGTTCCTGTGGAACTTTTGGTGCTTAAGTTGATGCTTAAGTTTGGTGCAGATGTTCCAGGCCCCCAATCATCCTTGTGGCCCTGCGCTGGACTCTCTCCAGCAGCTCCACATCCCTCTTGTACTGGGGGGCAGTGGTTTTGGAATAAAAGTGGTTTTGGAATAAAAGAAGACAGATTGTGTAACTTCAGTCTAAGAAGATTTATTTAGGGAGGATAAGAACAAGCAAAAGATGTAGCAAAACACCCCATGATTTCAAAGGGATCCAAATTTTGGTCTGTGATGGGTGAGTAAAAAGTTATAAACAAAACCAATATGCATGAGCTGTCTCAGAGCTGTGGCTCTGGCAGGCGAGGGACGACGGAAAAGCAATGGGGTGACTTAGGCAATGGGGCGACTTTGGGTGCTTTCCCCAACAACCAAGGGAAGGGGAAAGTCTTGTAGGGGCAAGGGGGCCCCACCTAGCTAACATTTGCAAAGAAATACCCAGCTCACTGATACACTTGTAAAGAGCCTGATAATGGGCCAAAAACTCGCCTGAAGATACTGGAAGGACTGCCTGGTGAGGGTGACCATAGCAGGGTCACCTACGCCTTTTACTAAGGGTATGCGCAGTCTAGCAATGATTAGCTGAACAGGGATCAGGAATCCCCTGTACATTCAGAGTGTGGAAATGCTAGCATTGTCATCTCCTTGCAAGGTTGAGAGGCCCCTCACACAGGATGAAGTAATGCTATATTATTTTACTATTGTTTTTCTCCCCGCCCCTTTTCTTTCCCCCTGGGATAAGCAAGTTGCGCTAATTGCCAGTTGCTAATTGCTAATTGAAAGCCCATCACAATGACAATGGTGCCAGTTAGGGCTGGATGTTGTTATCTCAAAGATTTTGTGCTAGTGAATAAAATCAACTAATTAAAGTGCGTGTTGTCCCTCTGGATTATTTTACTGTCTGCTTTAACGTGGAGCTAGCACAACAGTCTCTTTCAGACAGAAATACTTTTATTTCTCATATCTTTCTCTCTGTTCATTTAAACAGAAACTAAAAAGCTCAGCTGCACTGAAATAGGTAGCTTTTGCCTAAAGGAAAAACAAAGAGAAAAATGTACTAGAAAATTGTTCTCCTTGCACATTGTTAAAAAGAAAGAGAAAGAGAAAGAAAAAAGAGAAAGAGAAAGAGAAAGAGAAAACTAATGGCTGGAACGTGGTAAAAGAGTAGAGAAAGTACTCGATGATGTATTTTCCACTGGGATTTCATTCCATCACTTGAAATAAGATTAGACATTAAAAGTAAGAAGTAAGCATACAGAGCAGTTACTTTCTATAATAATGTATGTTATGGTTTTGCAAAAATATTTTCTCACCTCATTAGAGTCACACATCTTGAAGAAACTTTCTGACATGGTGCAAATTTTCTTTTCCTCTCCAATAGTTACAATACCTGCAGCAAAGTAAATAGGCACAGTATTTAGTACACCAACTACGTAGCAGCTTACTTCATATGAGCCAGGAATGTTGGCAGCAGGCCATAAGCAGAACTTCATGACAAAATCAGTTTTCCCTATTCAAGGTGTCACAAAACTGACATATTACCTATTTAGCAAAATTTGTGTTAGGAAATATGCAGGTAATAATATCTTAGACATTTTTTTTAAATATCCTCATTCTAGGTTTTGATCATCAGAAAATAAATTGCAACTAGTGTTTTACACTTACCTTGCTTATTAAAAATGTTCTTTATCATCATGTTGAGGAATGTGCTATGACACATGTTGTATTCATAGCTATTGATCTGGTGCAGAGCTTCTTTAAGCATTTATAAAAGCGTTGTCCAAAAATCATGCTTTGTTATAATAAGAGTTTCTATCAACAAGAAGAACTATTGATATTGAAATTGCTATATGGTTTGTTTTCGCTGATGATCAGATAAAAAAATCCTACTATATTCCTAAATCAAAACTAGCTTGAAGAAAGCAGCTATAACTGAGTTACCAAGAAAAATGGTAAAGCATTTGTACCTATTATCAACATTTTTTTACAGTGGACTGGACTGTTTAGGGGGAGATAAATATAAGCACAGAATAATATGTAAGCACTATATGTACTTTTTAAATAAAATAATAAAACATGCTTAAATATTAGGAAAACAAAATCTCATAGAAGAATGAAGACTCTTGGTGAGTTCTATACAGGTACATTCTTTTTCCATACACGTGCAATCCTGAGAAAAAGTAAAAAACATTTTTTCCCCTCGTTAAAACAATAACGTGAAATATTTTGTTTCGGGTGAAAGAAAATATTCAATATGAAACAAAGTGTTTCATTCCAAAGCAATACACAGCTTTTTATATCTCAATATAATAATTGATAATACATAGCAATTTTATCTTAGGCCTAGGAAACAAAAGAATTAGACTCAAAAAAGCTGCCAAGTAACAATATGAATATCAAAGGCTCAGTGGGTGTATATCCCCCCTGTATTCCAAATTTCATGGTTGAACCTGTAGCTCACCATATCTCCTTCTGTGACTATTAGTATTTATATTCTCCTCAATATATAAATAATGCTAAGTAGATAAATATTGTATTCAATATGCATTAATATTTAGATTCTTCAGGAATAGATGATAATTTAGAATTTCATGTTTCGAAATCAGTATGCTGCCCACAAGATTAAGTAGTCATTCTGCAGAACAGTGACTAATTAGTCATTCTGTACAAGTTTCAGCAGTTCTAAAAAGAAAGACAAAATAGGAGTCCACAGCCAAATTTTCAGTACTCTGGGAAGACTGATAATTTTGCTTTAATTTCCATTGTGAAATTCAGTGGAAGCAAATCCCTAATATCCTGTTCAGTGCCATGACTACTGGCTGAAATGATGAATAACGCATTACCTTTTTTGTGTTAAGAACTGTTTCGTAAACACTAAGACAATTTATCTTAGATACTTGGAAGTGAAGAAGAAGATACTTTTTTAAATCTTGCATCTTAGTGTTGTTGGTTTACATACCATACTGGCGAAGATCCAAGCAGAGATTAGCTCCATCCACTAAGGTGGCATTTCGGCAAATGGTCCACAGATTGAAGTACATGTAAACAGGCAGAGAAGTGAAAGCTGTAACGCCGAGCCAGGCCAACATAAAGATGTATGTCAGCATAATAAACTACAATAAAAGAAGGAAAAATAAAACTAGTAGTAAGTCGAAACCTAGCTGATATTCTGTTATTAAAATGGAACTACATAGAAGCAACACAAAAGCATTTCTGATCGGTCTTGTCTTTCCTTTTTTTGTTTTTATCTGTATTATGATTTGGTTATGATTTTGGTTTGATAATCAATTCATGGTCTGGTCAGTGTAAGTGACAGGACACTAACATGATGTTCCTGGAATTATCCTTCCAAGAGACCAAGCTTACTCCCCATTTCTGTTCTGGGGATGGAAAGCACCACAACTGCACTAGAGAGATGCCTGCTTTGTAAAGCGTGTCTATCCCTGTCTTCCTCAATGCCAATAGTTAAGTGGTCACTATGGTTTTCTTCCACTATCAAATGTGATACAAAAAAAAAAAAAGAATGAAATACTATGCAGCTTCTTTGCTTACTTTTGCTTCTAGAATCTGGCTCTTAATAAGGAAAAACCCTTATCCATGTCAAGCATAGAATCTCACTGGCAAGTCCATTTTGAATCAATCTGCTAGTTGGAAGCACTGACCTGCACTTGCATTCAGGGTTGGTAGTTGTGGCACATCCAACTTCTGTAAATATGTTAGCATAGCCCATTACCACACAGCTAGAGAACTGTTGGAGGCTAGAGAAAATTGCTAGGGCTTGCCTATAAGAAGTTCCTTAGGAAAACAATCCCTCAAAAATTTAAATTTGAGGTGATGTAGTAACATTACTTTGAAAAAAGCCATTCTTAAACAGTAGAGCTTAATCTAATTTACCTTAATTTAGTTCTAAAGAATATTAAGTAAAAGCCATTTTAATTCTGAAGAAGAGTATTTACATAGGGGTTTAATGTAGCTTAATTAATCCACTTAAAAATTCAATTTGGATTAATTTTCCTGATTGTCCCAGGTATATGAATCTTTCAGAACTAATAATATGAAAAGAAAAATACAGGATAAAAATAGAAAATTTATAGCATCAAAAATAATTATCAGAAGGATGCAAAAAATTAAAAGACAAAGTAGAACAAAGAACAGAAGTATTCACTGTAACACTTACAATTTCTTCTTTCTACCATTTGCTTCACATATTACTCAACACCAGCTTAAGCCAACTTGTAAGTTAAGAGCTATTTTAACTTGTCTCTTAACATCAAGGTTAGATTGAAAGAGAAACTAATACATCTAATTTATATTTAAAGATTTTAAAAAGTGGATTCCTACGCGGAAATGCCAGTTTCCTTTAGAGCTTCTCCACTGAAATGCACTTACTAAAAAATCCAGATAATCAGAGAAAATAACTATATCAATAACAAATGTACAATCTTGAAAGCTGTCGTAGATTTGTGCGTGGTCATTGCTTTACATAAAAGTCAATTGCATCTCTTCCATAGAAAAGGTCAATACAATTAAATACTTTTTATTACATGATCCTATTTATTTTTTTATTATTGCTGTTTTATTGTCTTCTTTCTGCTTCTCTCTGTGTTATAGAAATAGCACTAAAGCTGATGAGATATCTGGTCAACTCCTGGCATTCATCCAGGCTGCCCAAAGAGGTTGTAAAGTCTCCTTCTCTAGAGATCTTCAAGACCTGCTTGGATGCAGCCCTGTGCCCTGTGCTCTAGGTGGCTCTGCGTGTGCAGGGGGGTTGGACTAGATGATCTCGAGAGGTCCCTTCCAACTTTAGGCATTCTGGGATTCTATGATTTACAAAAAATACTTGAAAATGTAAAGTCACTTAGGGGTTATGAATTCCCAACTAAAATGCTATGTCTGGTCCTAATTTGTTATCAATCTAAAGAGCTGTACACAGTTTTTCTAAAGCAGGAGTTACAAATAAGAAAAGATTCTCTGTGCACTTATTCTCAGAAAAGCTTATAAATTCAGTCTACCTTTTTTTTTTTTTAAGTATTTTAAAGGTAAAACTAGCCTCCTAGATTATTCTAAGTGTTTTCAAAACAACAGACACAACTGAGCTTTTATTTTTGAGCTATTTTCTTAAACTTCAGAACCAAATAACACTTAATAAATTTCATACATTATTCAGTGTAGTCCATATATAATAATTTAACAGTCAGAACTTAATTTAATTGCATTACAGAATTCAAATGTCTTTCAGATTATATTCCACATAGATTCAGAAATCTTCCTATTCTGTGATTTAGGATTACCCTCAAAAGAAGTAAAAGGCTTAATCTTAAAATAAGAATTATAATTTCTGTTAAATATTTTTGAATCTGTAATAGGGACTTTTTATCTGTAATAGGGATCCTGTTCTTATATCAGACAAAATACTGTTATAGCAAGGAGGAAAAAACAGAGCTAATTAGACTAAAAATTCTGCCGGGAGCGTACAATAAGAACAGGAGAGATCTGTCATATAATGGTTGTTGGGAGTCGCAAGAGCTCCCTTACTCTCTTGGGGGAACTGCTGCTCATTTATAAAAAGGATCCTCTTTTAAAAACACGAATGTATTTGGTTTAGTATCCCAGAAAAAGAGAATCAAATGCTCATTTAAATATAAAAAGATGTTAAAAAAAAAAAGATTGGAAATCATTTTAAAGTTTCTCTTCCGTCTTTCAATCACTTTTGACTAACATGACCAATGATATGCTGCAACTCATGTCACAATACTCAGAAAAGATAAAAGAAAGTAGAGAAATTTCTCACTTTTCATTCAGAGTTAGCTACTATACAAAACTTAATGCTAAAACTATCGGTAGTTAATAGATATCTCTGGAAACTCCTATTCCTGGTGCCAGTGGATCAAGCTGTGGGATCTAGACAATATACTTTTCTGCTATAAGGAGAACCAAAGCTCATCCTTGCACAGAAAACTTCTCATTTCAAGCAATAGGAGGTACACGTTTACAACATCTTGTTAGAATGGAACAGAATTGTGAATACTTTCCATGTGAAGACCACAAGCAAAAGACTGGGAGTTTTTTAGATAATTTTCACTGCCATGATCTGCTTTTTTTGCTCTGGAGGTCCTATCAGAAATGCTTAAGCAACCTGTTCACTGTGAGAATGAAATTCAGAAATCAATCTCTTCTGAGTCAAAGGGATTGTTCTCCTTTGAAGTAGCATTCTGCTAATGTGAAAGAAATGATGTGTGAAATAGCCGAACACCATCTTAAGAAGGCACCACAGTTTTTTCTTTAGTATACTACGTAATGCGCTGGTAGCAAAAGTGACTTTCTCCAAGTAGTTCAGTGTTCACTGCCAGACGCCAGCCTCCTAAATCCAAAACTAAATTCTCTTTAACCTTTCATTTGATTGTAGGTTCATTCATCAGTTACAAAAAACAGTTACAAAATATAATCTTCAGTTCCAACATTGATAGTTGTGGTGTTGATCCAGATACATAATTAGAATGTGAAAAACTTACAAAATGACTTATTTTCACAAAATTAAAACCAGCATTGTAGTTGACTAGACAACTTCACCTCTGTCCTCCTGGATCTTGTGAAGGTCAGCAGACTTCTGCTGTTAGGTCGTTTCTCTCAGAACCAATCTCTCAGCCTATCTTCCCCCAAATAATTTCAATAATTAAGCAGACCTGTTCTCACTGCTCTCCCTAACAATGCGTGAATCGTACAGTATGTCCCATTGCTGATAACAAAAGCTCCTGAAAAAAATCTAATCTTGTCAGTTGTCCTCTGCTTATTTTGCAGAATTATGAGAAGCTGTCTAAATGACAGAGAAATTTGTCTACAGAATCACAGAATCCACTAAGCAATATTTGGTTCACATTTAGAAAGAATAACTAGAGAAGCTAAATACCGGAAATAATAAAATCATTAATGCTTGTAGCAATTAATTTTCTACACCACCCAGCTTCTAGTAAAACCATTAATGACTTTCTTAATAATGAATTTTCAAAGTAAAGAAGTCACCAACCTTTCTAGCAAGATTTTATTATAAATTCTGTTCAGCAGATCAAGAACAGGAGGTAGGTGAATACGCCCAGCACAACAGATTTCATGGTGGCCACAAGGGGGTAAAAATCCACTCAAAATATTACTCAATTCCTGTATATTTTAGTAAGATCCCAATTTCAGCTATTGCTTTATTGTGTGTATTTGCTCATTGTGTATTTTTGCTCTATAAATTCATTGATTTTCAAACACTGTTCTTGATTCAGTTTTGCTGTGAATAGTTTTATTCCCATAAAGAAAATGACTCTAAGAACAGAAGGAGCAAAATCGTATGTAAAAGATTCTGTTATCAGAAACAAAAAGGAGGATATCTTAGGAGGATACTGATACCTGCTACATAAAGAAAAAATATTATAGAGGAAATATATTTTTAAAAGTAGAAATAATGGAAACAGCCTTAATTCCAAAACAGCATATATCTTGCATCTCAATCTTTGTTCGAAATGATTCAGTATTTGTATTTATGTTTCTTCAATTTATATAAGCATATTTTATATAAGCTCCCTGACTTGATCTCCAAATCCAAAGAGTTATAAACAGAGAAAGGTGTCCACCTTTGTAGATGTCATTTACAATATATTATCCTATGACACAAACATAAAACATTGTTATTCACCTGTAGCTCGACAACCTTGATCCCTCCAACACTCTTCCAAGGCTCAGAAATTCTCTTCTACAGTTTTTGCCACAGATCAATCTTTATATATTGAGAGCTTTCTCATCTGTATTGTGCCAAAAATCTGTTATGTTTTAACTGTTAAACCCTGCCAGTTCAGAATATAACCTAAATGTTAGCCCAGAATTAGCCTGGATGTATCTGAACTGGGAGAATTTTACTTCTGTACTTTAAGATGTTCAGAATTTATATAATAGAAGTTTGCAGATCTGCACTTTTTAACAAGAACTTCTTCATAAATACAAATGTGTTTTATAACTGTACCTTAAAGGTATAGTTTCCCATTTGTAAATACTAGAGAAGGTAACTGGAAGACTGGCTGGGTTCCCTTGCAAAGTATTTTAAAATTAAAGATATTAAATATTCTTTGTTGTATAATTTAAAATTGAACGTTCTTTAGAACCAGACTATAGTTATTTATGTAAATCCAAATCTCATTTTCCTAAGTAGATAAATGAGAAAGTAATTTACAAGTGAAAAAATACTGAAATCTTTAAACTCATTAACATACCAAAGGTTAAGATATTACAGACCAACCTTTGTATTTCTAGCCAACCTCCCTTTGCATGCATGTGCTCTCTGATTTCTTACACAGAGTATAAAAACCAAATATGCTTAAGAAAGACTTAAGTATTTCACAGCTAAATTGCCTCCTCTGATATTCTCAGGTCTGTACTAGCATCTCCTGTGTTCATGCACTGTACCTTATTCCTGAGTAGAGGTAAAAGATGAAACAAATATTTCAAAATAGCTAGTTCAACATACAGTGCTGCTGGATAAAAGAAAAATGGTGTTCTAATATTACTACTTAGTACTGCAGAAGTCACAGCAAATAGATAAAGTCTATACAAATATACTTACAAAGTCTTTTCTGCTTGATCTAAAATATCACTCTTACTCCTAACACTCACTTGTTGATCATTTATTCTTGTTTCTACAAAACATGTTCATCTTCTCCCTCTCTGCCATACTATATTCCTAGGCATAGCTCCAGGATTCTCGTTGAAACATGGATACATTTCATGCTAAGTCATTACTGTAATGCAGTTGATTCTTCTTGGCTTGTATTCAAGTCAGCGACTTAAAGAGCGAGAGAGGAGAGAAAAAAAAAAAAAACCCATACCTTAATAATTAGCCAAATAGCCAAAATAACTTAACACATAACTGCAATTTATCCCTATAATAGCTAATCTATCATTTCCTAGATTGCTAAAAGATAGCGATTAAATCCCTGAAATAGAAATTTTGAAGCAACATCAAAACATTTTGAAGCATATGGAACTGGTTTTTAACATTTATTTTCAATGACAATTGCAGATTGATGGAAAGTTGCTTTTGAAAAAAATAAGAGCAATTCTCACTATTAGTTCCATTTTTTCATTTACACATATATTTTTATAATACTTCCTTTAAATGTATACTATGCATGGTGTCCCCTCCATTTTAACTATCTAATTGTCTATGGAAAGTTTAGCGTTACGATTTACTATAACTTAATCAATTTACTGGTAGTTGGGGGGAGCTGAATTTCCATAGTTCTATGAGAAATACAAAAAAGATTATCTAACAATTTTATTCATTTTTTGAAATCCTTGCTTTGCAGATAAATCTACTAACAACAGAACATACTCAGTTTGCAGAGGATGGCTTTGCATGCATATAGGCCTGGGTTCTCTTAGAAGACTTAACAGTTTCTTTTTCACATTTCCTTGTAAAACAATTCTTTAAAAAAAAAAAAAAAAAAAAACTTCCAAAATTTCTTCTATATATTGATAGTTCTGTTGTACTGATTGCACAAAATTGTTAGCAGGAGTCATTTTATGTACTCTTCATGTAAAACTTATTTTTGTAATCCAATAGGCTTCTGAAATCCTACAGAGCATTGGATTTTATCTGCTTTTTAATAGCAGAATTTCCCCTCTCTTTTTTCAATATTCTGTATATTTTTTTTTTTCAAGCATATCAGTACTTTCAAAAAATCTCCTTTGCATTGTTAGTTTGACATTTGGAATTTTTCTCAAAGGTTTTTTTGCTTACTTTTTGCATTCTCAGAGTTTTCCTTCTCTCATTCTTTCATTTCGGCAACGTTTGCAAGACGAGTTCTCTTGGAATACAGTTGATACCAGTTTTGTATTCTTTAAACTATGATACACACAAATAATCTGGTTTTAACATTGAAAAATGCAGTAGATATCTTCATTAAATACTGCTGTTTTACAGCTGCTTTGAGTTGCATTCATACCACCTGCTATGACTATTCCAACACAATGCTCCCCCTGCAGACACAGGCAGGTCCTTGCAGTGCATTTCCAAGCTTTTTGGTTCCAAAATATAATGCTGTCATCCTACTTATAAGAAGCCAATTCCATAGTCCAGTGATTTGCATTGATGACAAATTTTCTATATGCATAAAAGAGCTTCGGAGAAGACTGCTCTATACATTTAGTTTACATCTCTTTTGACAAGATTGAGGTGGTTTTGCAGACGGTTTGCAAGGCTTACACTTGGGAAAAAGACAGTAAAAGTCTAGAAAGCAGAAATATTTTCATTTCTTACAGACTTCTATAATTTCTCTAATCAGAAGTGTCATTCCAAGTAAATGTTTGGCTGTCAAAAATAAGATCTTGCGATGGGTTTCTTTTCTTTGTTTCCTTGTCTTGCAAAGCAATGAAAACTAATAGTATGGCCAGCAGATTTTAAAAATGTGGCCTTTCCCAGAAGCATTACCTTTCTCTGTCTACAGAAACATCCTAGGATCTTTGTATCACTGCTCACAGTGCCACAATTTTCTCTGCAATCTCAATGTGAAGAGATTCATTATTTCATGTTCATGACTGTCTAAGCTCCTCAACTGACAAAAATATTGATAAAAATATTCCAGTTTGCTGACCAAATCTCTCCAGCTTTGCTTTAAAGCTAGTAATCATGTGCTAGTAAAAGGATACAAGAAGGGAGAGCATAAATTAAGTTCATAAAATACTTTAAATTGCTCTACACCATCAGGACAAGCACTGTGACAGGAAACACATGAGCTATTACAAGGCATCGTTGGAGAGTTGGAAAAGCCTATGGGAACAAGTAAACTGTAAATGACTTCCACAGATTGGAGAATCTTAACTCTAAGCGGGAGAACCAAGAAACAAACATGTTAGAATGAAGGGGAGTGGATAAAGGCATGGCTTTTATCATTAAAGCATGATTTATGATAATGCCACTGACATTTGTAGGTTTGAAGCACTACAGAACAGAGAAAAATGTCTAGATGTAGTAAAAAGAATAGGGCAGTTAGGTGAGAACAAAAAGCCACATCAAGGAAAATTGTGATCATGTGGTGAAGTGTTTAACTGTTTAAATTGAGAAGGACTATCTAAAGTTGGGGGAAATAAAACTATCAGCTTAAGCAATTTGGATAATGGAAAGGTAAAGCGCAGGAAGAATGTGTAACAGCTCTCAAATATGCTTACATGCAAAAGAAAAAAGCTATCCTGATACAAAAGATTCATAGCATAATCTGAAACAAAAAGATTTTGTCCAGGTTATTGCCAACCCTAAAATGTCTTTTGGAGGAACAGCAAGCACAAAAGAATGGGAGGAGTGGCTGGCAAGGCATATGTCACTGCCTGCACACTCTCCTAGCAAAGGAAACATCAACCCTGTAGCCAAGAGAAGGGATGTGTACAAAAATATATAAGAGAAATATGTAACAAAACCTTCTATTTTAGATCACTGAAAGAGATTTCCACGAAGTCTAGGAAGTACAGAAATTAAAAGTAATCACTGGCATTTTACTTTATTCTTCAGAAACCATACGTCTATTAATTATGTAGTTGGAAAAGCAATGGAATAAAGATGAATGTTTATTAATAAGCTACCTTGCTGAGTCTTGAAATTTTGCAAGGTTTGACCTCCCTATTTCAAGAAAAAGTGCAAGTTACAGGGAATCCAGGCCTATAAAGAAATCCAAATACTGCTCTAGCATGCAGACTAAAATGGCTTTCAGAAAAATTACAAAACCATTAATGAGTTTTGTTTTATTTTACTTTCCTTATTAACTGTAACACTGTTCAAACTTTAATCATCTAAAGTCCAGAGTGTCCAGGAAGAATCTATACTACCCAAACTTAGGCAATTGGCCATATCACTTAATTTAAAAGACTTAAGTTTATTCTCTTTACTGAAAATAGGGCAATTGCTTGTAGAAGAATTCAGCGCATCTAAGAGTATCCCTAACCTTCTTCTCTCTCTGTGTTACTCCTGCAGTAGTGTAGACATGTAACTTGGTAACCCTAGCACAGTGCCTGGTAAGGGGTGTCCACATCTGGGTCATGGTACATTTTATCTGAATTTCCCATCTCCGCTGGCATCTGAGTTATTTGTGATGATACTTCATGATTTTGAACTCCGCAGTTTAAAAGTTCAGATGGTCACATGAATTTTGCCTTCCCCATTTTCCCTGCCAGGGGTTGAGAGTATTTAAGGCTTTCCCAACTTAGGAAAACTGTGGTCATGTATGGGGAGATGAACACATGCCATCTCTGTGGCTCTTAGTTCATCATTTTGCTGCCAGAATATCCATATATGGGATCTCATTTTCAGAAAAAGAGATCTGCATTTTCAGCATTCAGAAATGAGGCATCTGTTCTGCATGTGAAAGCCAGCTGAGTGTGCACCTAACTTTGCTCCTGTTACACATAGATACCTATGTAAACTTAAAACTTAATTCAGAAATGTTTCTACAGATTTAGATGGAATTAATGTCTGTCTAGAGATGAAGTTTTTGTTGTTGTTTTTACTTGCTTTTAATTCCTCTATTATGTTTTCTTACACACACATAAAGTTAGGATGAAAGTTGAAAGTATATTTCTCAGCAAACAGCAAGGATGATATTACCGCAGTATAATATTGGAATATTTTCCCTGAGAAAAAAAAAAATTTAAAAGAGAATTACATTAAAAAAGCATGATTCTCATGGCCCTTTTTTAAAAAGTAAAAATAAACCCAAAAGATGAATCATGAATATACTTAGAAAACAAAACAAAACCACAATTACTATTTTGCCTAAAATAAGATCTACAGTGAGTAAATATCAGTAGAGCAAATCAGATTTTTGAAGACATTCAAGATAGATTACACACAGCAGAAGGTAGGCCAATGTGACAATATTTAAAACTCTAGAGAAAAGGATTTCAGCACCTAAAATGAAAAAAATGTGAAAGATACAGAAAAAAATATTAAGACAATAAAACCTCTTAGAATGAAAGGTCAACTTGACTATTTGATATCATAACATTGCTTGCTTATAGTGGAGAAAATAAAAGGCATGATCTTACTAACATATCTTTCTAAGAAAAGTAAATACTAAAAACCTTTTCCTGTCTAAATCAAAGTTTAAGGCAATCCAAGATTGCATTAAAACAAAGATATACTTCATTAAGATTTAATGCTATTAAAAGGAAAACTATGTAGAAATAGAATTGTTCAGTACTGTGTAATGAGTTAGCTATAAAGGAAGTAGGTCTTCTGTCATATACATTAGGTCACTCTAAATTGGTAATGGCCAGTAGTTATCTCAAATATCAAGCAGTAGCAGTATAAAATATTGAACATAAACTATTTAAAAGCATACAGTAAGCTCCTACATCAACTCCTATTCTTTAATGAAATCTGCCTGAGCTGTGCAGAAACACTTTTCTCATAAATGGCACAGCTGGAACAACCTAATGCATCTAAAAGACACAACAGATAAAATCAGTCCAATCCAGTAGATTAAGTATCCTTCTGTAGAACCTCACCATGCACCTTTTCAAAGCTGAGAGATACAAAGAGGTAGAAATCTCTATGATGAAATCTTTATCTAATGCTTTCTAATTGGAAAAAAAAATTGTTTTTTAATCTTTCCATAAAATTTTCCTAAGACTAAAACTTGTAAAGGAAGAAAAGCTTCAGCTGAGGATCTTTGCTCATTTTTTATCAACTTTGTAAACAGACATTCTAAGGCAGGGCAGAAATCAGGCTTTCCGTGATCAAGGTAGTGAATATAAATAGGATGGTTATTAAATTTCAAATACACACAGTGTCACAGTTGACTTCAGACCTGTCTCACATTTTTTCTTACTAACTGTTATACCACAATTATCTATAACTGCTTCTTTAATTCTCTGAAGGCATATTCAGGCATTGTAAAATACTAAAAACACAGCTGTCATTATCTCAATGCAACTAACATCATTATACTGCTTTAGTTTTAGTACTTCTCACTGCAAATTCAGTTGTCAGTGAGACTCTTCACTGTCGCTGACATCAGCCCTCTCTGAGAGGTAGGGGAACTTCCCAGGACAGCATTGGTGTAGTTGTTAATTTTCAGTGAGAAGTCTACCTTTTCCATACACAGTTAGTTAGCTTTTCTTCCTTGAAATTTTGCATTCAATTGTTTTCATTCATTTTCCTACTAAGTTTAATGACAGACATGACAAATAATACATGAAAATGATACAGCAGAAAGAACACGTTTTCATTTTCAGACCTCCACCTGTTAAAGTGCTATTTATAAAGTCACGTTTGTTAATGATTTCAGCAAATTTGATGTGGAATAACAGACAAAATTAGATTTTTACATAGGTTTTTTCACAAAAATCACCATTTTTGTAATTTTAATTCTTCAAAAAGACATGTCGATTGTACATATTTCAATCAAAATTAAGCTACTAATAAAAGAAGTTTAATGCTTGTGTTTTAAATTTTTGAGGGCTTAGTTTTAAAATTTATTTATTTATTAAAAAATGAGGAAACTTGCTTGCAGCATGTAGGATGTGGAAATCCTCTTCAATAGCATTATCTTAGTTTGGCAACCTACTACATTAAAAAGTTTCTTAGACTAGTTTTACATAACAGTAAAACTAGTAATGCTAGACACACAAAGGGACCCATTACATTTGAGTTATATCTCTAGTCATCTGTCTGTTGTTCTTAGATTTTATCTCTACATATTACTGCATGATGTAATGAACTGAATAAATTATGATGGCATTCAGGCTGAACTGAAGTCTTCTATTTCTAGATGTGGTTTTCAAATAGAGAAAGCTGCTTTTTTCTTAAGATTTTTAAAACTGAGCTAATCAAAAGAAACTTGTACAAGAAGGGAATCACAAGTTTTAAATGACAGAATGCTATATATTGCCTTACAAACTGTTAGTGTGCAGAAACAAAAGCCAGAATAACAACTAAAAATAGCTGCAGTCATTTGCATAGTATTCCTGCTTATTTTAAGATTATATCACTAAAATCAGACCATCAGTCAAATAGCAGAAAGAATGGGCAAGCTTTTCTGGCTATAGCAAAGAAGAACATCTGCTAATTTCCATAGTAACTATGTACTGAACTCAAATCTATTTATGGCTTATATGTGTTTTGGTCACAAACAATACTTGGTCTTAATCTTAACCGTACAATGTTTATATGAACTGTAGTCATCTTGAAGTAAAACACAAACAATACAAATTACTGTCTAGGCAAGTAACGTGCTGAAGGAATTCATTTTATGAATCATTAATCATAGCAATAATATTAATCATAGGATAGATATTTAACAATTCATTTCTTCTAGGCACAGACTATGGAATTACAGCTCTTAATATCAAAATTGTGGGCGGATAAAGCATTGCTCATTGTACTAAGGAAAAGTGTTTATGGAAATTTAGAAAAACCTAATTTTATGTAAGTTTTCCATTCTGTGCACAATTTGAACTACACAGATTCAAAGCATAAAAGATCAGACATTATTTTTCATTTAAAATGTCTGAAATTTTTGTTCATATAGTCATGTAAATCCTTTACAACAATTCTTAGTCAAAGAGCCAATATCTTACAATGCCATTCAACAGGAAAACAAAAAAAGAGAAAGCAGCATTATCCTGGAGTTTGTAACATTGTGTAGGGGTGACATACATGCTAAATTCCTCAGTTTCCAATGACAATTGAGATCAGGTACAGTATAAACCTTCCTATGGTTAATATTTAATATATTACTTATTGTCTATGATTTAGGGTAGCTTGATACCCTGAGTTAGTTGCATATGCTTGGTACTTTGTTTTTTATTAGAAAAATTTAGCTTGTTGATGCTGATGGTGTTTTCAGAAATATGCTCCTGCAACAGGTATCAAGTGACAAAACCCCTCTCACCAAAGATGCAGGAAAAAATTCAAACTCCCACCAAATTAGTTTTTATCTGATGTTGAACAGACCCCCTCAGAAATCTTAAATACAAGCCCAAATAGTAAACACTGTCAGTGTTTACTGACATAAGAAACTTGTATTTAAATCTTTGCTGGGATTTTTAACCACTGAAGTGATCAGAAAATATTAAACAAAACCAAGAATAAACATCATAATACCACAAATATATAAAACATGCTTAAATTGCCTTAAATATGCAGGCTGCCTTATCAACTTACCCAGGCACTCACACATCTGCCACAAGTGGTGATTTTGAAGTCTCCATAGAGATCCTTGATGGCACCAGTTGTAAAGAATCCTTCCACCATCAGCAAAATGCCATATACAAAGAATGCAGCTGCTATACCATATATCACATACTTGAAGATATCAATCCTGTAAAAGAACAGTAGAAATTATTTGACTCTGAACACTGAGATGCTTTAACCATCAGAGTTTCCACTCTGGAGTTACCTTGAAGGTGCTGTAATGATAACTCAAACTGAGGGCAGAAGCTGGAATAAGATAGCATTGACCCAAAATTGTAGGGCCATTTAATTTAATAAAATATAAAAATTAATCTGTATATGTAACAGAACAATCTGTACAGATAATTTGAAAATGAGTCAATTATCTCTTTTTATTTTTAATGCAGATAAAGCAGCAAAGAGAAAAAGAGAAGCAGGAATCTGACACATTCCCTGAGTAACACATACCCATCAGCAAAGTGCCACTTATTATAGAAAAAATACTCTGTCATAATCTTCAAATAACATTTCTGTATATACACTTAGTTCTTAAATCACAATTTAAGTCTCTGCTGTCCTCTCCTCATTATAATTTTTCCTCTTATATCTCAATGGACAAAGTCACATACACAACAGAGAGTTCTGAAACAGAATAATAAAGGTATCCCCCAGCTTCCAGTTAGAAGTAGGTATTGCTCAAACTATAGCAATAAGGCCAGCTCATTGGGTACTGCTCTATGGCAAGGCTGTAAGATCACCATTTCAGGGAGCCAGGACTGGTCCCAGTGTGACCAGCTGTGGAGGTCCATGGGTAGCACATGCCGCTTTTTGGGCCATCCCATGGCCAAGAGATGGCCAGAAGGTTGACCACAGCGCAAGGAGACTTTGCCTCTTCCCAGGTCATCCATTATACCCACAGGTTGTAACAAGACACTAGGATGGACAAGATGAAATTGGCATGCACTAAAGTTGAAGTTGCTTTGGAGAGAAGGATTAATATCTCTATGAGAAAAAAAAATGCTTTTTTTTAAGTTCATACTTTAGAATTTTCCCCTGGACCTCTTTCAGTACATGTTTTACAATAACAACTCTCTAAAGTTCATTAAAATATCTTAGAATTTGAATGGTTTGCAAGAGATTCAAACTCAGATTCAATTGTACAGTTAATATTTCAGATGCAACTACAGCTTTGCTGAATGCATATTAAACTTGCTTTGAACAATATCACAAAAAAACCCTAAACCAAAAACAATTAAACATGATCTGGTGAGTCAAAAACAAATCTAAGAAAGGAACTCTGTTGGTATCTATCATTCATTATTCATTATTATACAGCATCATGAAGCTGTACCTAAAAGGTTTCAGAAAAGAGACAGAATAAGATTTTTTCTAACTCATTCCAATAACAAAGTGTTCTCATGTTTACTTTCATAGGCAAGTGAAAACTAGGATAAGTTGACTATTCAAAACACACACATAAAACTTGCTGTAGGCAGTGTAAGATATTGAAGATTCAAAGATGAAATTTATTTCAATAAATTGTACATTGTATTTTCAGCAAATTGTACAATTTACAATGTACAATTGTGAATTGTACATGGTAAAAATCACATTTTCCTCATTTTATAGTAATTCAGTCAGTGTAACAACCTAAATTATGTGTTTTTGAGCCTTTCTTGTCATTATTGATGAAAATGAACTTATGATAGGAAAACAAACACATAGTAATCCTGTGAATATACCACAGGATCTATTCCAGTTCATACATTATACACCTTGTAAAAGTGTGACATCCACCAGTGGCTGGAGTAGGGGAGTTGAGCCAGCAGCAGCTCCTCGCAGCCCTCTGTGTGCTCAGCCTAGTCGAAATTACAAGCTGTCATAGACCTGAGGGATTAAAGCTTTTGGAAGGTCCAAAGACTATTTCAGCCCATGCAACAGCTCTTTAAACCATCTGTGCCGAACCTCCCACTGAGCTGCTCACATCAAAAAGCCTACCAAAAGATTTCCTTCCTGGCTTTTGCCTCAGCCTTATGTGTGGCTAAAAGATTGTCTTTTAAGCCTTCTACAAGGAAAATACAAATACCTTTACCCTAACCAATTATAGAAATCAATTTCTTACTCATATTCTTTCTACAAAGAGAAGTAGTAAGATCTCTACTGATCTGACTACATGGTATGAAATAGCCAGACTCATACCATGAAGGAGGGATCTCATAAAAGTAAAGAGCAAAAAAAAAAAATTGTAAAACCATAATTTACTACCTCTTTAAAAGTCAAAGAGAATTGTATTGCAATGTAACTACTACAATTGCTACACTTAAAGGAAATAGATTACAGCAGTAACATTTCATCATAAATATAATGAAGTCTGCATTGGTTTTAAATTCTCCAGCATCTAATAAAGTCTATTTAAACCCTGATCTCTCGGTGAAATGGTAATAGATAATAAAAGGTGAGTCTTGTAAAATGGAGATGCCATTCTTTAAAAATAAAATCTGACTCTTGGTGAGCGAGCACAGGGACATTAATGGCCATCTGTGTTGTCCTGATGTCTCAAATGTCGGGGAAGCAAGCACAGAGCCACCAGGGAGCTTGGGAAAGACGGAAGGGGTGATGGGCGGAAGCCAAAGGGTTAGCTGAACAGGGACAAAGCAGAGGATCAAGCTTGCCCAAAGAAGCCAGCTAAAGAGCAAAGGAAGCAGAGACAAAAAGAATACATACAATTATATTTTGTGCTTGAATTGACAGAATTTGAAAGAGACACATTAGAGGAAGACTAAAGCTACCTGAAATCAGAAGAATGAAAAGAAATCATGAATACCAATTTGACTAAATAAGAAAGGACTTGTATGGGTAGTATATAATGATATAATTAAAATCTTGAAGCCTTTATATAAAAAGACAGTAAAAGAAGTTTGTAAAGATGATCTTTATTTTAACAAATTTAAGATGATTGTGCAATCCTCTTGTGTTATCAGATAGGTTGCTGGATATACAAACTTAATGTGAATGCACATATACTGAATATATTTTTATAGAAGTCTACTCACACAGTATTAGAATAAACTGAACGATCATCTAAATGTAAATCAATTGTGAAAAAAGCATGAAATTAATAAAAATATATATTTTTATATATAATGTAAAACATATTTTCCATGTCTAATTTAGTAGAGGCTCTACAGATGCTAGATCCGATTTTCCTCATATTATTTTCAGAAATCTTTAAAAATAGAAACATATTTCACTCTCTCTTCAGTAGGTGATTTAAATCAAGCTGATCTGACTGGAGAATTTCCATTTTTACTGTTATCCTACTGCTACTCATTAATTATTTCATATTAAGCAGACTTCCTAATTCATTAATCCGAATCTGGAGTCTATCCAACAGACAAATATGAAAATAGCTCTAGAGAAAACACTTTCTTTCCCTTACAGACATCATTGATGGAGGCTGCCAATGCTAACACCTTGAAAGAACAACTCATTTGTAGCTGAGTACAAAGCAGACTTTCCCAGCAGAGACAAGTCAGAGGTGGCTGAAAAATGCTTGGTGAGCCACATCCCTGTTGCAGATTTCCTACTGTATATTTTGGTGGTGCTCTGTCAAATTGAAGGATAAAAAATTAACAGCAAACAAACCCAAAATGCTTCATGATCAGGTCTACGCATAGCAAACTTTTAGAAGAGTCTTATGATAAGTGAGGTATTATATTGTGATTGAGACTCTTGCAGTCCAGTGGGCTCATATTAATTATTTCACACTCTTCCAAAAATATATTAATACAATCAATAATCTGTTGAAATAATCCTAGAAGGTCTAGGGGTTCTTTAGTTAAAAAAAAATATATAAATTTGAAATAAAACATGCTTGCTAGGCTGAAGGGGACTCCTCAGAAGTCTGCAGAAACATCTCAGGTTTTCTGGGTGTCAACAGACAGGAAATGGTATACCTACTTGCTTAAGAAGCAGGAAAACAAAACTGGCTGCTCTGATTGGAAAAATAGGATATACACATAGGCATTATTGTTAAAATAATTTGTTTTTGATTATTGAATCTATATCTTCCATCTTAAAAAAAAAACACTGATTATCATCAAGCGCCTTGTGCACAAACATAGTGTGTAATCTAATAACTCAACTATTACAGTTGCTGCTGCTGTAGTTTTTAACTACATTTGAAAAATGGTTAACATTAAAAAAAAAAGAAAAATAATTAACCTTACAAAACATGAGTCCAGAACAAGCTAGAATGTTCTCATAACATAACTACACTCTCTGAATTAAACTGTTCAGCTATCTGACTTAGGAGAGAATAAAATAGGCTGTCTGCAACTAGGATACTATTTGAAATTTCTCTAAATTGTTTTTCTCTGGCCTTTTCATTCCCATGAGACTTTTCTAGAGCATATTATTCTCTTCTTGGGAGGAATAATCATCATAAATTTTTGCAAAGATCTCCACTCTTTTGGCTACAGATGCTGATCACTTGCTGTGATTTTAATAGTTTAAGAAGGAAAAAAGAATACAAACCACCTTTTCTTGTTTCTTTTCTTTTTTTTTTTTTTTGCTTGTTTTGCTAGTTTACCAATATTCTAACGGATGACCCAACGGATCCACCAAGAAAAACTGTCAGCATTGACCTTTTATATCTTTTACTGTGTCCTAAGAGGAATTATAGATTGTAGGAACTGGTTCATCCTGTTCTATTCTGCCAGTATACCTGATCTTAACATAAAATTATTTTCTCGGCATTTGTAATTCTACCTCTAGTTTCTCTTTCTGAATTTATAACTTAACCTCCCCAAATATTTATCAAGACATTAAGAGATGATAGATGCCAAATAACTGACAACAAATTGTACCTGTACTCCCTGAATGCAAGTGGATTCAACTAAATGTATCTATTTCCCAGCTAAACAAAACATCGTAAGGAAAATAAAACAGCTGCCAAAGATACTGAACACAGTACAGTTCTTTAAAAATGCTGTTATAGCTGCTGCTATAGCTGCCATAGATTGTTAGGAAGAAGAAGCACTGAATTTACCATTTGTGGAGATCTGTTTTGCTGGGAATGCACTACATACAGCCTAGGAGGGTTTTTTTCCTCCCCCAGGATCAAGGAACTTTGAATACTTGACACACACCTCAATATCATGTAGTGATGTCTGCCCCTCTGTAAAAGAACCGTCCTGACCTTTGGATTGATCCCCTTGGCCTTTCAGGGATTAATCCTAAGAGATGTTAAAGGACTGAAGAGCTGCTGGCCACCTCCAGTTTTCTCAAGTTTGTACAACCATTTCTGAAAATGCATTTTTCAAATGGAGACAAGCTATAAGGTACCATTTATAAGCAAGCAAATTAGTAGAGAGTCTGTTACAGAGTCCTGCCCCCATGGAAATTTATAAAAGAGATTCTCAAGCTGTGCTGCATACCAGCTGGGAACAATTTCCTCGTGTAGGCTCATGATGTTATTCACTTAAACAGTTTTAGTAAGGAAGACAGTTGGTGCCATGAAGCACAAGGGAACTGTTAGCAAAAGAAGGTGATAACAGTGTTATGTATCACCTCTGGGATTCAGATTTGGGTAGAGAAATAAGCAAAAGCAGACTTGAGAAGAAAAAATGCAGCCAATAGGAGAAAAGGAGAATTTACTAATAATCATATACTATCTGCAAAGTAAGACTACAGAATAAAAAAGGCAAACAAGAGTAAAGTATCCTGAGTGTATAGAAAAAGAAAAAGAAGCTAGTAAGATGTCAGCAAAGCTTCATTAAAAACAGGTAGTGTGATATAGCTTTTGGTTCTGTATTTCTGGAAGAAATGTGTATAGAATCATGTCAAATTACTAGCTTAAAGCTTAAGCATAACTCATTTGCAGGATAATGTACTACTCCATGTAGGAATCCAGAATTCAACCCTAAGTCGTCATTTTCTAAAAGTTTGATGTTTGCATTCTTCCTAGGAAAGGCACATCTAAGATGGTATTCATGTAGTAACTTCAGAAACATAGAATTTCTAACCTAACTGAAGAGGTGTAACAGTCGCTGAAACTACATTTCTTTTCTCTGACTATTTCAACATTCTTGGAACAGGAAAGAATCTAGTGCAAAATAAATAAATAAATACAGTTTATATGAGTCCAAAACACATAATCCTGACTGTAACAAATGAAGGATGGTACCTCTCATAAAGTGTTTCTGATGACCTACTCAGCATTCTCACCTCTACTAACAACCACTTTCTTAGAAACATTTTTAAAATAACATCTAGGAGACTTCCATGATGGTATTGGGCATGGCAAGTACTGAATTTCCAGTCAACTTTCCCTGGTAATATACAGTAAGAAAACTGGGGCAAAGACTCACCATGCAATTGCAAGTACTTCCCAAATCCCATTTTACTTATATAGAAAAGTACTTGTTTTGCTTTATTAAATACAGCTACAGCTGTAGTAAAGGCGACTGTTCATTACTATCAGCTTTTGAAGGCCATATTCTCAGGTGCTGGCATATGTTGCCAGATTTGGTATGGCTACTGAACGATCTGGACTGCTACACTCTGAAAGTAATCTTTATTATTTTTGTTCTGAGTTACTTTAGATATGTTACAGCACTGTTCCTGTGAAACAGAAAATGTCTTTCCTAGGTAAACTCTAGTTTTTAAATGAAAAATGCATACCAATACTTCTTTTAAGGCAAATAGAATTGCCTACAGTGAGAGTATATTCAACAAAATGACAGTCTCAACATAATCAATGTAACAGTAGTAATAAAATTTTAATTTTAGTAGAACATGATAACAGGATAAAGCCAACAAAAACCAACAGAGGAAGAAAATAACATTCATTCATCTATCTTTCAAAACACTTTTCAAACACTGTAAGGTAGTATTTAAAAATTTCTAGGATTGTTGTTTTTCCAAAAATAAAACAATTGTGCATACATCCATTTGTTTGTTAAATAACATTCTTTTAATAAAAAAATGACTATAAAACCGAGCTACTTCAGGACTTAAAGTGAGGTCTCTCACATTTTGAAGGGAAGGAAATTTTTAGCTGTAAGAAGGGAGTAAAGTGTCCATGGCATTTCCAATGACAAACATAACCTAGTAACAACAGATTTAAGAACTATAACTTCGTTTAGTTTATTTTTTGGTCTCACACCTTTACAAGGAAGTGAATGTACAACGACCTAAATTAGTTTTGTTTGTAGGAGATAAATTTTATTAATGTTTCTTTTATGAAGACTTCCTCATTTTATACTCTCAAATGTGATTCCCTTGTTTCATGGCCTATATTTCACAAACATATGACAGATGGTACTAACTGGCCTTACACACTAAAAATAATGAACTGTAAAAGAAAGCTGCTGGGAAATACCCCAAACGTGTACCTTGTGCTGCTGAAAATCCTCTTCTGGAGTTTGTCTAAAGTAAACAATTTTGAGTTCATACACTATATGTTCAACAGTCAGCCATCTATTTCTATTGACTTTGGAAACTTGTCAAAGTCAGTGACTAAATGAACCTATTTATACTCTTAACTTTGCAGACATAGTGTATGCTGCAGTTTAATTATATTACTGAATTCTTCTGAATCACATCAGCACCCTACAACAACTGAAAGTATCCACACCCCAAATACAGCTTATGACTTTCCAGTATGGTTAATCTCCCAAAGATGCATTTCTTCATGTGAGGAAAAAAAATAAATGTGACAGTGATAATATTAATAAGAACGTCTATGTTTATGTGAAATGAAGTTTCACAGAAATGATCAAGAAAGCAATAAAATAAGCAGTTATTCCTGATAAAAATGTCACTCTGATTATTCAAAATGGGTTTTATAATCATACAGTTTATTAAAAGTTTACAGATTTAGGAACAACTGTGTAAAAACAGAAGACTTTACATCATTCAACTTTGTGACTTCTGAAAATTTGCTCTCTCCACAGTGAATACCTGTTAAAACAGTATGGGTTCTGTTGTATTTAGATACTTTTGAACTATTTTAGTTTTCTAGAGTTTATAATGTTTGCTTTCCTGTATCACCCTGAAGAAAATCAAATCAGGCTGTAATCCAATCTTTTTAAATAAAATCTGTTTAAACAAATCATTGCTGTTTTTTAGAAGCTATTGTTATTTAGCGCCACTAGCATAGATTGGATTTGTTTTGTCCAGAGAAGCCCTTTGCTATAAAAGCATTACCTTATTCCACCCAGCCTCTCTCTATCTCCTGTAGACTTGAATTACTAACACTGATTATTCCACACATTTGCTTAGAAAGAAAATAATAAATTTGAGTAAATTATTTTATATATTTAAGGCATTTAAACACCAACTGCAATTTTTATTCTTCATTTTATATATCAAAACTACAAATACTGTTGGCACTTCCAAAGCCCATGTGAGTGAGTGTTAGGAACTGCAACTGGGACATGTTCTTGAACTTGAGCAATAACCCAGAGAACTGAACCCAGAATCCCCCTCTGCTCTGCAAATTAACAGGTTCTCTTCTGCTCATGCCTCATCTGTTGCACCAACCTGGTGTACTTGGTTGAGCACCTGACTGTGACGTGGAGGAGCAGGGACCGTTGGCTCCGGCTGGGCTGAACCAGGGCGTGTAGCTGGGGGTTCATGGGAGGGAGACCAGGAGCATTTGTGGTGCCTGACACCAAGTTTCTGCGGTGCTGGAGTATGTACTTCTTAATGGCTTTCACAAATTTAGGTATCTTGGCTTTTCTTCTAAGGCACATAAAGGGTGTATCAGATCCCCTTTATGCCCTGGAGAGAAGTGAGAATTTCTCTATAGACGTCCACTCCTTCTTTTAAATTGCTATGAATAACTGTATTGGCAAAGCTAAAGTATGAATGATGGTTTTTGTTCAGAACTGCAACAACTCAAATACGGGTGTGGGCACAAGTTAAAAGGCTGTTATCTCCTACAGCCTATATAAGGAGTTATAAATATTGATTGGTTTTTGAACTGAATGGTGTTTGAAACCCATCATGATAATAAAAATATAGAGGGAAATCATAAGCATGATTAAATGGAGTTTAACACACTGCAGTCAATTACAGAATTTCCCTAACATATTTATGACTAATAGGCAGTCTTCAGGTTAGTCTGAGACACTTCAGAGCATTAAAAGTATTAAAAGACAGAAACTCTTAAATGACTTTAGATATAGTATAATATAATATAATAATATAATATAATAGGTCACACTATTATTATTATTATATATAATCAGAAAAATAAAACAATATGTTTTACTTTCATTCAACTACATATGGTTTTGAGAATGTTGATACATTCATTGATATATGTTTTTATACGTATAATTTTTATGCTTTTTTGACTTTTAAAGATATATAATTTCCACAGGGCTTTTGCATTGCCAACTGTTAACCAATAGTTGTGACAAAATATCAAGCCTCAACTCTCCCTACAAAATTATCTTCAAAGGCAGTAATCTATTTAAGCAGGTGCTTAACTGACACATGCAAATTTCTTTGAGAACCACAGTTTACCCTGTTACAGACAATAGACCCATCTGCTTTTAGTCAAAATATTTACTCCTTCTCTCCTTAAGACTTTACTTTAGAGACATCATTCACAATTGAAGTTAAATTGAAGTTTCAATCCCAGTGGGTCTATCAGTGAGAGATCTGGCTTTAGTAAGTCTTTAGGTAAACAAACAGAAGAGACCAAAAATCTATGAACAAAGCCAAATAATTGGACATGGAGGAGAATACAAAAATAAAACCCAAAACACCCCTTTTACTGTTCCTTAATCATTTTCAGTGAATTATCTGTATTTGAACTTTGGCCCTTGACTGATATTTGCACTTAAGCATTTGACAGAGAGAAGCTGGAAAACTTGCTATGAAGAGAAAAGAATCGATTTGTGGCTGTTATGCACTAATGGCTTGCTAGGGACTAATAAAATAAGTTAAAGTAATAAAATGACTGATCTTTCATTCAGGATAACAATGAACCTTAGCAGCCAAGTGAAGTCAGGTTCATTATTCTAAATGACAAGCCAAAAAAAGCAAAGCAGAAGAGACATATTTTCCACTAATCCAATACAACATTGTACAAGAACAACTAAATTCCCTATGCCTAGGCCAATGAAATTTCAAAGCAGTATAGCAGGATTATACTTATTCAGTACATTCCTCTTGCAGGATACTAACTCAACAAACAAGACTGTCAGTGTTCGCAGAAAACTCATGGGAAGGCTGGTGATAATATAGCACTGCATAGGTCAAAAGATTAAGATTCTTATCCTATCTACCATAAAAAAGTGGCACCAAGTCAGATTAAATACTGTTGTGTCCATTTTCCTCCCCACACTCTTCCAGTCTCTGGGACTTAGCTGGGTAGACTTATGTCCTTAGAAACCATTGATGGATTTGTGTTCCATGGACTTCCCAGCTTTCCCTTGAACCCATATACACTTTTGGCATAATATACAGTTAGTTTTATAGTTCCTCTCTACAGTAATTGGAGAATCACTTCATCTTTCTTCTAAATTTGGCTTCTATGACTTCCACTGGTATCTCTTACTTTCTCCAAGAGAGAAAAAGTACCATCTGTTTTTAGACCACTCCCACAACACTCTAAGTCACTCCTTTTCCAAAGTGAAGAATCCTAGTATATTCAAGATATACATCTAATCACCTTTCTTTCCTTTATTTGGCACACCATAGTTCTGGGGACCATAACAATATGCAATATACATGATGTAGATGAAAGATGGTTTGATACAGTGGCGTAAATGTGTTCTTTTTTTCTCTAGGCCATTCTCAGTTTTTAACTGGGATTTGATTTGCTTTTTGGTGACTATGAAGCACTGAGCTTTTCATGGATATATCTATTGTAAGATGTCTATGTTTTGATGAATGACCTCTGGCAGATCACTTCTCCCCACACACTCCAGAAAGAAAAGGCTTACGAAAGAGAAGAATATAAGATGTCACTTAATTTTATATAAAAGGAAATTCTCAACTAAGTAACATTGCAGGTTTTTTCATAAATCCTTTCCAAAAATAGGTTTTCAGGAGCAACAAGGCATGAAAACTAATTGAACTATATGAAAGCCAGAGGCAATAAAGTTCTGAAGCTTCAAGTTCTATGGTTCTGTATAACAGGTCAGTTATCTTCTTATTGCATTTATTTCCAGAACTAATCTATTACTTGTTGCAGACTTCTCCTTTATTTATTTGGTGTATTCAGTTGAAAATTTTGTACATTTCAGCAGTAAAAATTTCAGGTATAAGATGTAAGCAAACATTGTATGGAACAGATTCATGAATATATTAAGTCTTTTTTTAGTATTCAATTGCTTATGGTTACTAGTGGATATTAAATTTTATTACAAATTACTTATATACAGAAAAAATATCAGCTCTCTCAAAATTCTATCTGCTGAGCTTGTCTGAAATAAAATATATTTTCTGTGATTTTCAGTGCAGCACATTTTCTTGGATCTAATTTATGTCCCCTGCACAATTCTAAGCAGTATTAAAAGAAATCAGTTAAAAGAAATTAGTAACTTACATGGTGAAGACATCAATAACATCTCCAGCAGATCTTGTCAGCTCAAAGTAGGTTTGCAGAATGTTGACAGTTCCTGAAAGTGCTTCATGTCCACAGCCGCAGAAGAGCGCGACTCCTGCATACAGCAGGATGGTAGCAATCAAAGATGCATAGGGAATACCCCCCAGGCATTTGATGCAACACTCAAAGCACCCTGCAAGAGAAGGGAGTTATGTATGTTTATGTTAATATACTATAGCAAAGAAACAGAAATAAACTTTTGTGTTTCCATTCAGAACACGTTAAACCTAGGTCAAATTCATAATTCCAGTTTCTCAACTACCAGATTCCTGAGAAGGATCCTCAGTAACAGAAGAATGATAGAGAGAGGGTATCTGGTTCATTTTCCTCCTTCACCATAGCCTTGTTATTATTATTACTTAACATAAACAAGCATTTGTGTCACTCAACTACCTCACAATACAAGATGAAAATAAATGCTAAAAAGGCCCACAATTAGAAAACTCTGTAGAGCTGCACATCTTCCCAACTTGTTTGCTTCCTAATGGAGGATTACAACCTAAACAAAGAGCTCCGGTGTTACTAAGGAATTTGAACAGGAAGAGGGGAAAATTCTGAAGAAATGCACTGACTTTTAGTTGCCAGAAGCTTTATTTCCTCCTAAGCATTACCAATCATCCATGCACCAGAGAAAGCAGTGTGCTGCAAGTAACATTTGCTCCAGATCTTTCAGCTGTGCAGAATGCGAATATCGCTGTTAATAACAGAGCAATGGAAATTACCTTGACTATTACAAAGCCACTGAACCAGTGGTGGAGCACTACTCAAGCACCGGTGCAGGACATGAGTCAGCTGTGTGGCATATCCATCTCTGGGAGAGAGATGGGGGCAGTCAGTGCTCTCAACACTTTCTTAGCGAGATAGTAAAACCACAACCACAGAAATAATTATCAGGAAGATGAAGGAGAATGCATGCTGCTTTGATGTTTCTTTTCATCTGGAAATACAGGCTTCAACACTTTTCAAACTGTTCATTATGCACAATGAACATGTTTCATCTTGTGCAACAGAATCCAGCATTTATTTTACTTATTTTGTATATGTTTGTCAATATTTTCGCTTGCATTAAAAATCAGATCTGCTGAAACTATTTTTACATAAACAATATATATAACCTCCCATAAGCTCTGGGAAATAACCTAAAATGCACTTCTTCCTTGGAACTTTCAACATGGAGAAGTGTATTGGTCATATCCACCATTTTAAATCATTCCAAGGAAAAAATGTAGTCCAGAAATACATGGAAGATTACATGAGAAAGGAATGCATTTTACATGGGTAAAGTCAAACTCCAAGTAATGGCTCTGTCTGGCTACTGAAGTAGCACACATTAATGTTAGATTACATTTATCCACATTCCAAGCAGCAAAGATCTCACAGACAACCACCTCTGTTTCTCTCTCAGTACATTTTTATTGTCAATATCAGGAATAGTCTTGGTAAAGAAATGCAATTCGCAATTTCAGCTGTAAAAGGCTTGTAAAGTACTCCTTAGAGAGGATTTGCCTAGATAAATCCCTGCACACGTCTTTGAGATTATGTTGCCTTTTGCATGCAGGTTTTCTAGCATGTTTCTAAGCAAACCAGCCAACTATGATTTGCCTTTGTGGGTGCACACAAAACTATATTCACGTTAAGAAGACAAATGATATACATCTTGAAGAAGAAAAAGAAGTTATCCTCATGATTTGCATACTAATGATGCACCCAAATCACACCACTGTAATAATTTCTTTGTGTGTTAGCGATATATGAATCCTCTCTCCTCAGACAACAGACAAATAAAGCAAACAGTCCATTTCTACCCAATACATTAAAAAAACAATCAGACCTACATTTCACATAGGTCTATGGAAAGTGGAGTTTAAATCAGTGATAACAGAACTAATCCCAGATTATAACTATGCTATTCTCTTTTCATTTTTAAGAAAACTGACTGACCTCAGATTTCCATAGAAAAATAATAATAAAAAATCATAAAGAACATAGAAGGATTCTTTGAATTTACTTTGTTTCTCCTCTACAGGCATTTCTAGCTGGAATGTCTATGAAACTCCAACTGTCAACTGTTTGATTATAGATAACTATATAACCAAAGCTAAAAAGTACCTCAAATCATATAATATTTTAATGACATGTTAATCAAACTTTTTTTGCTTTCTTAAAGACTTTTTTATTTAAAATTAGGAGAGAGGACAGCAAGGCCCAAGTAATATGAAAGAAACTGCATAGACTTGATATTGAAAACAAAGTACAAAAATCTTCCTTGCCTTTCATGACTAGCTAGATATGTTTTATTTTTCATATCTAAATTTGTACAATTTGTCACACAGCTTCATGACCAATCAGCTCAAATCCAAAACAGTTTCACAGACCATCACAAAATGTGTAGATATGTTTGTGAATTTTGCTAAGCTATCCTTAATCTTATAAAGGAAACCTATTGTTTGAATAAATAAATTCACCTATTCACAGTGCTACACAAAAAGCAACCCATTTTACTCAATCTGGCACCATAAAAGTCAAGAAATTGTTCAACTGGTAGCATGATTTCCTGATCGGAATTTTACAGACCTATGCATAAGAAATGTTCCTAGTTGTTCCTGGTTCCTCTCTTCTTTCTTTTTATGTATATAATATTCTACTTATTAAGCAGTACACCATTTTCAACAGCACCACAATTCCAAAAAAATGTTTAAACAATGTTTAAATTGCCTTTTCTAGTTGCTAAACTATGCTTAGAAATGCATGTCTTAGAACTAAAACGTTACTGCACAAAGATAGTAAATACTGGAGCATTGCATTCGATTGCATAAGTCAAGATCAGCTTTTTCATGTATAAGCATAGGAGTAGAAATTCTAGGAATTTCTAATATATTCTAGGAATAATTTTTGGAGCACTCCTTGTCTCCATGGTGAAGTAAATTACATATTCATCGAGTATATGTGTATGCAGTCTGAGGCTCTAAAATCAATCTTACTTATCAATCACACCCACAAATATAGTAGATATGAATCAGTGGATATGTTGTAAGGAATTTAAAAGTCATTCTGCTGAATAATGAGGGATATAACTATTACATTAAGTTATGAAGAGAATAAAT
>JAWLRI010001006.1:1820518-1899621 GCA_034781795.1 Crypturellus tataupa
TTCATCCAGGTCATTGATGAACAAGTTGAACAGGACTGGACCAAGGACTGACCCCTGGGGGACCCCACTCAACACAGAGTCCTTATCTTTCCTTGTCTCACCATCTGTACAAGATCTGCAAATATATATTTTTTTTTGAATGAGAAGATCTGCAATAGCAATTTTCATTGCCTTAAAAAGACTACATATTTGAAACTTGAGTCAGCTCCAACTAGAGTTAAACAGCATTTTTTACTGACTCCAGCAGGAACTGAAATTTCAGCAAATATTCAGTGAAGTGATGATTTATTAAGAGTAAAAGAATGAATAACTGTATTAAGGGAAATGTACTCAGGTTAGAATCTGGTAAAAGATCAGCCTACATTAAGTGAACATTTCCTTAATCTCTATGTAAAATAGAAAATAACATTTATTCTTGTATATTCAAATCCTAAAAAGAAAAAAATACAACATGTGAGGGGAAAAGAATGTTACATTACAAGAACACAGGCTACCAAATCATTCTATGTATTACTCCCCTTACTCAACTACAGGTTTGCTATGAAAGAATGTTTTATTTCTAGTTTCATAATGATTCATACATTAGATATTTATAAATGATTAGTTTTATCATAGTTCATAGTTTAATAAAATTCAGTCTAGATTCAGGAAGCTGAAAGCCACTAATAAATCTCAATCTCATTTTTATCTAGATATCTTTCCCTTCCTACTTTTTGTCACTTATTTGCTAATAAGTCCTTTCCCAATCAAATATTTTTGAAAGAATGATTGCTTCACAAAATTAAAATATTCTATTTATACTTTGCTTTCTACAACTTTTTGAAGTAAAAGCAAAGTCAGCTATATTGAAAGACAAAAAGGTAATAGGAAACATTCCAAAAAGTTTCCTAAGATCACAGAACAAGAAACAATTTCTATAGCCATAAGCATTTTTTCTTCCAGAAATATAAAATCAGAGAGCTAATTTTGAAAAAGAATGCATGGAAAGGCAAGAAAACATCTATGGAAGAACAGAGGCAATAAAAAGTAGGAAACATGCTAAAAATAAGATGTCATTTGACATTTTTATCACAATGATGAGAGATGTCTACATATATATTTTTAAAACATTGACTGTGAGACCAAACAAGATCATCTATGAGAAGCAAATAGGCTCTCTTACACAATGTAACCCTTACATAAGATTGTTTTAAGAGGATTTCATTTTACAGTCAAATAGCTTTTTAGAAAGAAATCAAGTATTAATTTAGGAACTTCAAATGACGGAGAATGCCTTGTATCTAGAGGTACAAAGTCACAAGACTTCATGAAATTCAGCAGCACATTAGTAGCCCAAATAGATCTAGATTAATCCTCCAGTATCTTTCCATATCTTTATCTAGCTTAAATAGGGAAATAACTACAGTAGCAGGATAGGTTTCATGTTGCTTTTATAATGTAACTTAACATTTATGCTTTTTCTCAAATTCTAGATACCAAGGGAAGAAAACACTGTACATGAAACAGAAAACACAAGGTCATCTCTGAAATAGGAAGGCTTTGTCCAGCAGCCACAGTCCATGATGCCTAGCTCCATCAGCCTTCATTTACCGTGTATCTTCTGTTCTGCGGGTTTGCTCTCCAGTTTGAGTGCTCAGTAGTTACCCCATTGCTACAGGAGGTTCTTTTATTTCACACTTCACAAGCAAATATGCCTTCTTGCAAATTATTTAGTTGTAACAATTCCATAAAAAAAAAAACCATAAAATTCTATAAAAAGAAAAAAAGTTTATGATTATGATTATGCTTTTTTTTTTTGAGGGGGGTAGGGGGGTGGCATGGAGAAAGAAATATACCCTGGGAAGACTGCTTAGTCAAAAGGGAAGGCATGTTAATTTTTACACTAAAATTCAAGTCAAAATAGCCATAAAGCACTTTTTTTTCTTGAATTTTGAAGCTGTCAAATTTAATTTACTCCAACCTTTGTATACTAATTTAATTAGGCTAGCACAATTATCTCCAGAAGTAAGCCTTTTACTGTTTAAAAAAAGAAAAGAGGCCACAGACTCAGGAAGTCTTACTGAGCTTTTCTACATTATCTTCTTTTTAATATTGTGTTGAGGGCAATACATTTTACTTCTGGGAAAAAAATACAAATAAAAAAGTCAACATACAAATTGAGATAAAAAACAAAATAGGTGTATACACTTAAAAATATCTGCTAATGAAAAAGATATATAAGTATCCCTATCACACTTATCCATAAGTATCTATGTCTTATGTAGGTTAAGCTCTGTATTTTTATTAACAACTGGAAAACTTTTGGCTTTTATGATTTTGTACATTCTACAGACAGGGACCTCTAATACATCTAGATCCTCTAAAATATTGACTTTTTAATGATGACTTGTAAAATTTGAACTCTGAGTTGTACTATGCTATCACAAGTTTTACTTTTCATGATCTTTTCTTTGGAGACATACCAAATACTGTAAGTTGATTCCTCTAAGTAATGTTTACATGCAAGTTAACTTGCAGGTAAATACTTCCAAATTCTTTTTGCTAACTTTTATGTTTTATATATAGTTTATTAATATATTTCTTCTACAAAAGGAATGCAATGTAATTTTAACATGAAAAATATAATCTTTATATGAATTCTCATCTATGGTACATCTCATCTGCAGAGTTATGGTTTTCCTTCCATCCTCCATTTATTTTTCCAGCTTTTTCCACAGCTTACTTCGTAATCTCCTTTTCATGTCTGTACAATAATCTTAAAAAAATCCATGGCTAATTCTTCAGAGGAAATGAATTATTTATAGTTGCTAATGAGAATGTTTGTATAAAGATGGACAAAAAATCAATCAATCAATCAATCAACAAAGTAGATGAATCTGGACAAACCTAATTTTCAGATAGTATTCACTATCCACCACAGCTTGATGCCTTCAGTTTGAGTTCTCATAAAATGCAAGTGCCTTCCATGTAGGGTTCTTATAAAAGATGAAAGTCAAATTGTGTTCTCTGTTACTTAATGTTTTGCACTAGATACAATTTTATGCTGAATGAGCCCTTAATTTATTAATGTTCACTTAGAGACAATGTGCTCACCTCAAAGAGAAAGGAAAAAAAAGGGAGGTGGAAAAACAACTTCTGAATCCTTGGGCCTTATAAAATGGGCTAGAAATGAGGATGCGCTTTTGGTGCCAAACATTGAAAAAGCCCTTTTCATAACAGATCATAGTGGAGGCGCTAATTTGTGGGATAATATCAGGAATTCACAACCATTATGTCTGGATTTGACCAAGGATGGTCACTGCCCTATGGGATCTTGTGTATGCCTCAGCCACAACCTCACTGCAGGCAAACACTTTATCCACATTTACATGGTAAACTCCTCATTTATGGAGAGAACAACACAGTGCTGCCCTCAGCTCCTACCTGCAATATGATATGGGGCCCCACTCAGGGTACCCACAATTGCAGTAGATAACAAGATTAATATAATCTTGGTACCTTATCTTTTGCAGTATCTCCTCTGTCCAGAGGTACCTGAAGAGTACTGATCATTTGTGATTTACATATATTAGTTGGACCCCAGAAAAACTTGTTCTGACCTACTTATCAACTGCATGGAGAATCTCCTCTACAAATGCGTACCTATAGAGGTAATCATGGATTTGAAAGAGAACCGTTTTGCAGATCAAATCTTCAGTGCATGTAAAGTGAATAAAATTCAATAAAATTATTCATTTTAATTGAGTTTATTGTCTCTTTATTTCAGAATACCATCTATCATTTATCATCATGTCACCAATACTTAACACACATATCCCGTAACTAAATAGAAATGCTTACAAGTAGAGATAAATGTGTAAAATCAGATCTTTTTGCTATTTATTTTTATAAATAACTGAAAAAATCCTAGCCCCAGATGTACAACAAAGGTAGAGGCTGTGCTTAAGTAGGGCAGTAGTATAATATCTACAAATTAGTCCTCAGCTCTATAGTGCTGAAAAGTACCTTGCCCTTTGAAAACGGCTCAACATAGCTTTCATCGGGTTAAATACCCACTTTGAGTGACACGCCTTATTGAAATTGATGGTAGTAATTTGCAGCCAGGAGAAAAAACTCCTGCATTAAAAATAACACTCTTTTTTTTTCTTGAGTTCTATGTGAACTCCAGCTGTTCCAGTCAGATGGTAGCACCACAGAAAGCATACCAACAAGCAAAACAATAGGTTAACTATGTGTAAGAGAAAAAGATAAATTAATGGCATTCACATTTTAATTTAGAATTTGTAATCAGATGTCTCTGAACACTGGAACCTTTGAAACATTTTTTTTTTAATCATTTGAAATACTTGATTCAGGAATTTTAATTCCATGAACTGGATATTATCTAACATAATGAAGTCAAAAATTCATGTTTGTTAAGAAATACAAAACACTGACAAACTGCAAACACCTTCTGAATAAAGTGCTATGATAAAAATATATGAATTACATATACTTTGCTGATTACATTGCAACACTGTTAGCAAGGATTGTTTTCCTAGTTTACTAAAGACAAGTCCTTTAGACCTTCTCATTACATATAGCCAAATCTAATTTGCACTGTCTGCTTCAGCACTTGAATGCTGAAGAATGTGTGAGATTTCTCTCCAAAGCCAATGACAACTTCCCTAAATGCAGATTACAGAGCTATATGATCTCCAGGCAAGCATCACGGGAGCACTATGAAAAGTGCTCTAACTGCTATTGTAACAATTACAATGTAGTCTAATTCCATATGCTGTGAACTACGAAATTAGGCTCCAATCACTCCACTCTTACCTACAATTTTCAAATATTCTTGTAGAGTCTTGTAATTTACAAGAATTTACAAATTCTTGTAAAAAAATAGAATCAGGTATTCAACTCCATTCTACTTTAGGGATTATCTCAGTTTGTTACATCCAAGCTCAGATTTTTTTTTTTTGCCAAATGCTTTACAATCTTGGATTGATTATATTTGGCTAGGTTATGGTCAGTAGCAAAAAGAACAAGAAAACAACTGCCATCAGGGATTTCATCAGCTTCCTGACCTAGAAGAATTCACTCAAAGAGATGAGGAAAAAAATCTATTTGCTCACATGACTCCCTTGTCCAGCCCATAAAAATAACTAAATATTCAGTCTTGTGGCTGCAGGACACAAAGTCTGGGAGGTGTGTGTGTACTAAGAATACTAAAAGTCAAATATTTAGACTACCAGCAATACTAGAAAATTAGCTTAGAAACTATAGACCCAAAAGTGAGGCTTCAAAATGGGTATTATTGGCCATATCCCTTTACTGACCATGCAAACATGAACAGAAGGTGCAGGCAACATCTTTCCTCTGTGAATATGTAATGTATCATAAGTCTTTTGCTTATGCATCTTTCAAGTCAAGAGAAATTCACATAGACAAAATCCATACAAAATGTATAAGACTGAATATTATTTGCTGTGTTGCATGTGAATCACCAGACTTAGAAATGGGAAAATGCAGACAACTTTGAGTGGACTCAGCTTTAGAGTTAATGATTTACAATCACGAGGAAAGGAGTCTTGCTTTCTTTTAAAGATAAGATTTTGAAGTTTAGATGTTAATAAGCACTAAGCCAAATTATGATGAGCTCTTAAAAGCTGTGCAAGTGAAATGATATTTATCTTATTTGTTCTCCACTTGTCCTTCACTGAAGGAAACTCTGCACCTCTTCAGGGTTCCAACACCAAGCAAATGAGCACTTCAACCAAGGCCACATGAATGTTCAGCAGAAAAAAAAAGGACTATTTCATATTCCTTACAGAACTTGATTCTAATCTCTGCTTTCTACTGGGAAGCCCATTTTTTTTAAAAGCACAACAGCACAAACTTGTGTTTGTTTAGTGATCCACAAAAAGCCATAGATTCCCAAGCTTTTGTGCTGTCAATTGTTCAATATACTCTATTGGCATTCTCATTAGCCCTGCCTTGCGCTTGACCTTGTTAAGAGCTCTTAATATTTTTCCATATTTCTTCTTTGTCACAATGATTTTTAAAAGTAAATCTGTTCCCCAGCATCCTTGCAGTGGTATTGAGTTGAGTACTTTCTGCAATTATATTAAGAAAATTCCTTCATCCTGATAACTCATGAAAAAAACGAAGAGAACCAGACTCAGAAAAAGGTCAGTAAAAATCTGCTCAAGTTCTTCCCTTTCCACAGTAAGATGTCAACTACTGTTTGTTTGTATCTCTCCAGATAGATCTGCACCAGACAAAAAGAATCATGAATAGGCAACACAACAAGCATTTGTGTACAGCCTTCCAGGATGAAATACAACATTTACTAGCCTTTGTCCTGGCACAAAAGTTTATCTTGTTGTATACAGTGACCTAGATATCTAACTATACACTGTATAACTATGTAACCCTTAATGATATTGCATGAAAAACTAGTACAGTATGGTCTGCTGGTGGTAATGTTGGGACAATAAGATAATGCAAGTAAAATGCAAAAAAACCCTTCTCTTTCTTTAAGCGACATTCACAGTAGTTTCTGAAATTACATAATAGACTGTAACACAATAGACTTTATGAACACTTAAATATTGTCAATTCAGAATACAAAACTAACAGTTCATTAGTATTTATGAAGACACACTCAGAGCATGACGATCAAGATAAAACAATTTTTGAAATCAAAAAGCTTATTCCTACTGTTCAATGTCATACTAATGAACAGCAGTAGCTCAGTGGCTTTCTGAATCAAATCAAATAAAATCACTTATGGCCATGCACAGCAGCTTCCAGAAACCCTCATTAGAATCCCTCATTAGACCCTCACTTCAGTGTTTGGAGAGTTGATTTCTATTTGGGCTCAGAGCCATAGAATAATGTCACCTATAATGTCATCTACAAGAAAACACAACTGGTAAGATACAAGAAATTGTGTAACTCTATGGAAAAGATAGAGACACAAATGTGATGTATCTCCAGAGAAGATGCATCTTCAGAGAAGAATTCAAAGATGTGACCAAAATAGGATGTATTAAAATTTTCTATTCCAAAGTGAATGTTCTTGTCCAAAGTGAATGAGAATTACAGGACAGTTTTAATACGTATTTAAATTTGCATTAGTTCCAGCTTTAATAAAATCAAGAATTAGTGCTTAATGATATATAAATGAAATGTACTAAATTCAGAACAGACATAGGTTTTCAGCCTTTTTAGAGGGAGGCAGAGGCAGGTGCAACATTTCAAGGAAGACTGGAAAGAAACATAACTGACAGATTCTGTTGTCCAGCTGAACTCTCAGGGAGTTAGTTGAATTAATTAATTAACTTCATGTATTCCAAAAAACAGATATGCCCACTTTATTTGCCCACTTTATTTGCAAAAAAATCAAGTGTTTTTCAAGAGCCACCAGGAGAGAATAGAGACTTTATATTTCCCTTTAAGAGAAGTCTGGACTGGTGAGTTACTTGAATCAAAGAAAAAATCCTCCAGTGTCCATAAACTATGAAGCATAACTTGCAGAAACATGTACGATGGAACATTTCTACTTTTTTTAAAAGCATGAAAATTTCATGCACCTACAAAGTTGCAGAGAGCAGCAAAGAAAAGCCTAAGCATCATTATTTTCACAAGCACCTCCAAACAAAGAAAGCTTTTCCACAGGTTAGGAAGGCACGAGATGGCATTTGACAGCACATTCTTCCAACAAGCTCCAGAAAGCTGGGGAAAATTCCTAGTGAATTTAAACATACACTTTTTCTAATGACAGAAAACTACCCACTTCCATAGAGCGCAAATGGCAGTAATCTGCATATGAGCAGATGCTGAGTGACTCAAAAATACTTTCTTCTGTTTGCTCTATTAGTCTTCTGAGAAAAATCATTCTAAAAAGACACAAAAAATCAATATAATACTTCAAATAACTATGATGATGAGCTTAGTCTCTTTTTCTTACAGAGGGTACCCACTTCAGACCCACTAGTCTAACATTTAATAAATAAGTTGAAGATTTCAGAAGTACTCAGTGTGGTGGGGCAAATACAATACAGGAAAACTCTGAAACTCATGGCAAGTTGCGGCTTCAGCCACACTGACTGCATTCTAGTAAAAATATGTTCTGTTGGAGAGCAGATGGCATTCCAGCATGCACCAATTTGCATCTCTGCTGATGGAAGGACTTAGTTTTTTTTTCTTTAAACTTTACTACAGCTTCAAAGAATCCTACCAGCCAGACTCTTGCAGAATAGCAGTGGATCAGTGGTTTTCCCAACTACACTGAAAAAAAGGTATTTTCCAGATGCTCCCTGCTCCCATAAATCAATAAAACAAAACTAAACAAAACAAATGGTTCAGGTTCTGCTCTGCTTGTATTATTCTTCAGAGTAAAGAGTCAGTGCACAACATTAATTTGTGTACAGTATTTATTTGTGGAACATCATTGAGATATGTTGTCATAAATGCAGATGCTCATTGTGAAAGGACTCCCATGGTCAAATGGACATTACAGTCCAATGGCAGATGAACCTCAAAAACCTCTAAAGATCTTCCTGTTTAATTATTCTAATGAAAACTTCTATTTATATTCTTTACCATAAAAATGAAGCAAAAGGTTATAATTCTCATCATAAACTCCTCATTAGAAAACTATGCAAGATCTTTTTCCTGCTCACAGAAATAGGCTACCTTATAGATATTATTTCTATGTTGTGTTCTGGAGGTACTGTCTACACACTGTTTTCTGTGATTATTATTCAGCAGAGACTGAATATTTAAAAGGTTATAAACAACACTACATTGCAGGTTCTCAGAAGATGACTATTATTTCAGTAGTAATCAATGTACTAACATTACAAAGAAGAATAAATATTATAAAAATTATTCTTTAAAAATTACCATTATTGTTATTGATATAAAGCTAACATTATTTGTTAATATTTAAAATAATGTTTCAAATCAAATTTGGTCTTCAAAGGGTTCCAAGTGTTAAAGAAAGCACCAAGGAAATGCTGATATGCCAAGTCCTGCTTGTTCTTATGTGCAGAAAAAAATGAAGTTTTAAAAATCTTCCAGTAATAATCATGTAACATCATTGTCTCAACAAATGAAAACAAACCTACAGCAACATTTCCCATAAAAAATGAACTTACTGCTTGTCAAAACAAGTTAAAATGTTAGAGCCTGTTTTCTTACTGCAGTTTGTATTTCCAAATCCATACTTGCACTATGTTGTCTTTTAGCCGTAGGCACTAGTGATACAACTGCATCTAGGAAAGGGGTGGATGCTACCAAAAATCTTTGGGAGCTGCACAATCTAGAAGATTCACTGTTAGGTCTCCAATGCTCAGATTTATTCCAAAGATCCAGTACTTTTAAAACAGCCATAGGGATACACTTACAGGTATGATTACACACAAAGAGAAAAACATGGGCTAGAAATGTGATCATGATTTATTTTCTCTATTAACATGTAAATGACCACACAGGTTTTCATGACCTATGCTCTGAAGCCAATTTTTATCACTGAGGTCTGGCTACTTGTCAAAGAATTTCCTACCTGCAACAGAAAAAAAGATAGTGTCGCTTCTCTCTGAGCACAGGCAGCTATCACAGACCCACATCAGTCCTCTGCTCTTTACTTCCTCCCTAAGCCCAAGTGTTTTCTCAGCTACGATCCCTTCTTTTTTCCCCTAAAGCTCTCAACTAGATTGACAATGCAAGGCTTCTCCAATACTCCTGCTTATCTTCTCTATCTTCACAGCTGTTTTCTATGGATTTAGCATATCCTGAACCAACTGCAGAAAGTAAAAGGGCTGTGAAAAAAGTAAGACACAGCTGGGATCATAGAGAAAAGCAACTACACTTTGATGAGAGATTTGCAGTGGGAGAGCATGAAATACAAAACAAAACAAAAAAACACACAAGACCATGCAAGCTACATTTTATCAAAGTCCTAGGTTGCTTTAATTAAACCCTATATTCAAGATTTCATAAGCTTGTGCATCTGGGTTTAAACTTAGGAAAAAAATTCTTAATAAGATGACATAGCATGAAAAATATGGAAGAGAAAATATTCCTATGCTTTTTTTTTTTGTTTGTTTGTTTGTTTTAAAATAGGAATACATGTTTAAAAAATTGTATTTTTGTTGGAAAGTTTCAAACATAAGTCCATTTTCAAGGTCACTAACAAAATTCAATCAGATTAAAGATCCAATAGAGACACTCTTGTCCCCATATATGTATACTACTTTTAGTACTTAATAGGAATGATAACCCCCTGACAATGTCCACACAGACACCTTTTTGCCCTGATACCATGTTAGCTCAGCAATTTCTTTTGTAAAATTGTGTAATGTTTACCTATTGCATACTTAGACAAACTAGATCATTTTCCAATGTGTAAAATAACATTTTCTTCTAGTGCTCTGTAGATCAAGAAAAAGACAGAATTCCAGAAGAAAAAATATGTCTACTACAACGCTCCCTTTTTGTTTTGTACCTTTAAATAAAACTTAGACAGTCTGATAATCTAAAAATATTTTCTTTTTTAATTATAATTGGACTTGTTAGTATTTTTTTCTAAAAAAATTTTTTTTTGGAAAAGGCTAGTTCAGCAGGGAAAATATTTTGGAAGAACATATCTATTCTGATTAAATTTTCTTTGAATAAAGTATTTTTTCTCATTTCTAGATTGCAATATTTATTCAAATGCATAAAAGCAAGCTACAGAAAATTGTGATTAAGTTCAAAGCAGTTATCTGAACTATTTCAGAAGGCAGGCATGTACTTCTCCCTAATAGCGTCTCCTCTCCTCTCCTCGCCTTGCCTCGCCTCTCCTCGCCTCGTCATGCCTCAGCATATCTTGCTGGAAAGCAAATTTCTGCAGGCAGAAAACCTATTTCCTACACAGCAACTCAGAAAGATAGACAGTTCAACATGTGCCCTTTGGAACTCAATATTCATAGGTGTAATTGCTGAATCACTGTAATTCCTGGAATTCTAAACCATACTGATATACCCAAATTTGTTTTATACTAATGTAACATCATGTAACAACATAATCTCCAAAAAACACCTCAAAACCTTTTTTTTTTTTTTTTTTTTTTAAATACGTAAAACAGTGTCAGGGAATAGACAGCTACTGTCATTGATTTACAATAGGTTCCTTGGACATATCTACTTGATTCTCTTACAATTTGGTCAAGAAAATTCTGCATCATCACATAAAATCTTCAGTTCAGAGCACAGGAGGGTCAGTCAGCTGGCTTGAATTGAATTTGATTTTATATACATATGCTGTAGCTGTTGTACTAGGTTTGTTTCCCTCTCAGTAGACTTAATAACCTCCAGCTATTTATTTTTCTGATATAAGACTCCTTAACAACTCCTTAACATTTACACTGGCCAAGGAATAAATAAAGAAATGTATAATATGAAAGTGTTTGTTGTTTTTAGTTTAATTTGAGATGGTCTATTCAAAAGTGAAGGAATGTTTTTAAAATAAAATACTTCTATGATTTAGTAAGCAAGGGAACAGAAATTGTGTCAATTAGAATAAATGGAAAATGCAGTTTACTTCAGTGGGAAACTCATCAAATATTTATTTCCCTCAAGTATACAATACCCATGGAAATATATGCTTTATTTTTATGTTATACATTTATGTCTCAAACACAGATTTGCTCTTAGATCTCATTAATTTATGCTATGCTTTGCACTAGTGACAAATTTTGATGATTTACTTTGTGTGTAAGTAAAACAATTTTGATAAAGTCCAGATATTCAAGTAAATTTATCTTCTAACAGAAGATTTTCAATAAAATTTGCTTTAGAAAATAAAACTTTAATTAAAAAAAACAGTGCTGAGACTGGAAATGTTGTTGAGAAAAGCTTTAAATTTTATTAATCCTATAAATGATATATAATCTCCTACAAATTTTATTAACTCATTAAGATTTCTGTACAGGCAAGTCTAGTCAATACATAAATTACCTAATTAATTGTATAGGCAAGGTACTATAATGTTCCTTGGACAAATACAAGACCCAGACAAGCTAGTGAGATTCTATGTTCAGGTGTATTCCACTATCTCCCCCTATTCCCACCCTCCCCACCACACCCCAGTTTCACATCAAGAGATGACCCCTGAAGATGCAAAATGTTCCATCTTCCTCTCTCTGCATTTTCTGCTTCAGGCTCTAGGCACAAGGTTTTCAGTTTTCTCCTATGGAGTTAAACCATTTTTTTAGTTTGTTTTCTCCTCTCCACCCACTAGTTCTGAATTTTAGCTCCTCTGCCAAGGTTGCAGAATGATGTGGAATAAATGAACACCTGCTCTTGAAAAGGAAGCTATCTGAAATGCCAGGCTTTGGCATGATCTCTATAGCATGGCTATGTTGCAGAGAAAATCTGTTCTAGTGGCCAGTTGCCAAAGCATTCATTCCCAGTGAAACACAGGTTAAAACTGCTGTCAATTAATTTGTCTTTTGAAAATAAAGAATTGAGCAGAACTCTGCCAAAGGGAGAAAATAAAACTCAGTATTTATAAAAAATACTTCTTAAAAAAAAAGACTTGCATTAAGCGGCATTAAGATCCTTCTTTCCTATTTCTAAGTAGCTAGAAATAATTCACTGTCATTGGTACACTGGTACACCGAGTACACTGCTGCAGTCAGAACTCCATCATGAGATCATTATTCTCATTGATGAGAAAGTAATGGTAAACTCACTTGGTAACAAACCTGTTCTGATGAAAATATTTTATATAACAGATTTCTTTAGAAAGCAGTGAAGTTACAAAAATGTATGCAAAGCATTTAAATTATTTTAATCATCTGCTGTGTTTTTGTGTTCTACTAATGAGATATATAGCCTCTCTCATTTAATGCTGATAGATTTACCGATATTATTACCATATTATTTGAAAATACACGCTAGAGTTTTCAAAAATAATCTGAATACAATCTTTAGCCAAGAAAGTATTAGAACAATCACTAGCAGATAAGTGATAATATCTATTCTGAGGTGCATTAAACTAACAAAAGCTCAGGATAGTCAATAACAAGTATTTGAAAGTTGAATAAAAGTGCCCATGGAATTTACAATAATTTAGTCATTCACATAAATGGTCTTATTTACTTGCTGGCCCTACTCTCTCTCCCCTCTTTTAGTAGGAAGCTTAAGACCTATTTACAAATAAACAAATAATTTTTAAAAAGGAATTCAGAATCAGAAAGAAACAGGAAAAATGAAATGCAGAAGTAGTGACCTACAATTATATTACCGTTCAGATATTATAAGAAAAATCGCTTGCAAGTGATAAAATATAAATATATATAGCCCATTGACCTTAAATCACAATCATCTGAAACTCTCATCTTCTCAAGGAGTTGTAAGTTACTAATAATATATGGAAACTATTTTTTTTCTAAGTCTGAATGTCAGCACACAAAGAACTGACTAATCCTAAAGTCATCTGTAAATAAAGCGTTCAGATAAAGTGAGTTCTTGTACATGGTCATTTCCTGAGCACTGACAAACATTTTCAGAGTTAGATTTGCTAAGATAACGAAAGTCAAAAAGTATTATTTCATCAAAGATAAATAGTCATATAGAAATATTTCCAAACTACAATTTTGGATGTCAAAAGTCTGTTAGTCAAAATAACTTAGTTTTTAGTGGGCACATAAAGTCTGAGTCACCAAGGTAGTTACCTGATTCATCATTCTCAAAAGCAGTGTTTTTGAGCATACACTGCCTTCAAGATACACTGACCATTAAGTCAGGTGCAGTATATACTTGCAAGGTATATTTGTTAAAAGGTTTTGATGAGGAAAGACTAAGTGAGCTGGGCCTCACCTGGAGGGGTTTAGCCCAGAGAAGAGAAAATTGAGAGGGGATCTGATCAATATGTACAAATACCTGAGGTGAGAATGTAGGGAAGATGGGGCCAAACTCTTCTTGGTGGTGGCCAGTGACAGAACAAGGGATGATGGATATAAACTGGAACACAGGAAGTTCCATCTCCATCTGAGGAAGATCTTCCGTACTGTGAGGGTGACAGAGCACTGGATCAGGCTACCAGGAGAGGTTGTGGAATCTCTTCCAGAGATCTTCAAAACCACTTGGATGTGACCTTGTTCCTTCAGCTGACTCCCCAGCCAGGATCATGAGAAAATCTTCAGGAACAAGTGGGACATTTTACAGAATATCTTGCTTTGACATCAAAGTATAGAGGACTCTTCAATAACAGCAGATGTACTGAGAGAGATTTAGTAATATTCTTGATAACCTCAGCAAGGAAACACCATAGAGTATATTTATCCTAAATAAATTTTCCCTTGGTTTTCTAGCATACTATTTGCATTGGGGCAGTTATTTACAAGTCCTCTATTATAGAAATAGAACAATAAATTTCTCAGCAGCCATGTGTGATTAATAAGACAGATGTTGATTTTAAAGATAATGGCCTAAAGATATTTCAGGGCTTACAATTGAGCAATTAGCTCAAATTTCAAACTGCATGGATTCCCAGTTGTGGCAATCTTGCCTTTCCATCTTAGAGCTGTTTTAATTTTTGTCTTTAAAGCAACTATTTTAACAGACTGTATATTTGAAGATTTTTCTTTAACTCCTTCCATGTTCAAGGGATTTAACTGCTTTCTGCCTTAAAACAGTTCTGTGGGTCTTCATGTGGCATAGACAACAATTTAAATAAATTTCTGAGTAGATGCTAGTAGATTTTTTTTCCTCTTTCTCAACTACCATAGCCATAAATTAAACAGGCTTCTGGCACTTTACAAACTGTGAAAAGCAGCTTTTGTGGTATCATCTTTCTCCTTGTCATGCAATTAAAAGAAATAGAGTAACCTATTGAGCTAGCATGAGAAAGGGTTATTTCAAGTGTTAGCATACTGATGAGATGATGAGACTGAGTTGTAATGTATGGAGGGAGTAACGTATGCTGAGTGATTCAACAATTCAACTTTTCCTTTTTCTTTTTTTTTTTTTCTTTTTTTTTTGCCAAGAATGGAACTGTCTGCTATACTGAGCATAGCACATCTGGGATGTGGAGATTTTCATTTCCTTCATATCACAAAAAATAAAAAGGCCTTCAGAAGCAAGCTAGGCCATTTCCCACAGTCACAGACAAATCAGTGATGTCCAGATCGCCTCTATCAGCCTTTTCTTAGTTTGGCCACAAACTCGCCTACTGATGGACCTTCAGTTACTCCTTTTTATGAAGTACTGTTTTGGATCAGCTTTTCAGTACATTTTATTACTCCTCAAACAGCCGACAAAGACCCCTCTCTTCTTATCTCTAATTCAGTAAGATAAAAAAAAAAAAAAGGAAGTAGAAAAGTCTCCAAAGGTAGAAGAGCTTCTAGGAATAAGATCAAAAAACGTGTAGGAAGCACATCTACAAGAGAAACAGAGACCTAGGAATTATGCCTGTCCGCTAATATCATCCACTGAGCCACTGAATACTGTGTACATATTTTGTTGAGAATCTGGATCAGCATTTATCTAAATCACCGTATTATAAGCAATGTGTTCTATTGTTCATACTTCATTTGTTTTTAAATATGAAAATGGCTTTTAGAGTTTTGGGTACCATCTCTACCATCAAGCTCTACTATCAATCATCTTACTGCTGAAAAAACTCCACTCAAAATCAAAATATAATTTCATCCCAAATATGAAGTGTTTGATACAGGGTATCTATCACATAAAGTGTTAAAAAGTTGAGATAAGAAGTTCTTGTGCTGCATGAAATGTATATCAAGAAGAAAAAGCAAAGCTAGGGATAAAAGCTTCTACTAGAGTCTACTCCTCTTCTACTTCACATGATTTAATTTAATCACAAACTATTTACTAAGAGTAAGTCACTAAACTAAATTTCAGATCTAAACCACTTTCTTTAGGTATGTAAATATTCTAATTTGTCAGTATTAAACATCCACTAATTCAGGATATTACTAGGGTAAGAATCTGTATGCCCAAGATCTTACAAATCAACACTAAAAGACATTTGGGGCAACTACCTTAATCAAAAACAAGCAAGCATCAAGACAATTCTTGAAAAGTCATTGCTATTCTTTTATTTCTCTTCCCTCCCCACAAAAAAAAAATACATCAAGCCATTGTCTCCCTGTATTCCCTACAATTACAACAGGATGGTACTTTAAGTTAACATACTTTTCTCCATGTTTTTAGTATAAAATATCTGAAGGTCTTTAATGTACTTTGGAGAATAACTAGGAGGGTGAACCTCTTGTGCTTCCTTCAGCTCAAGTGCTATAAATAAACTGTTTTCTGACACCTGATTGCTTGATGTGTCAAGGCTCTATTCATGCATCTGCTGCCCCTTAAGATAAAAGACTAGAGGAATAATTTGATAGTGACAAGAAAGCATCCATCTACATTCTTTCAAGTGGCATACCACTAATTTATATTGGTGACACAGATAAAAGCTCTTCACTCTGCATTACTAACCACATGATACTTTCTGATCTTATTGATAAATCTGGCTTATTTTAATGTCCAAGTTATATCAATATCATAATTAACACAATTAATAGAGGTCTTTACAATGGACTTGCCAAGCTTGCACAAATGATAACAAAAACCTATTAACAGAAGAAAATATCGAAGATGGTTTGACCCTTTCCTGACAGACTGAGCAACAACTGAATCTCTAGCAAGCTTTGCTTGCATAAAGTACATATTAAATACAAGATCTAGAACCTAGAATTCTTACCAAGAGAATTTGCAGAAAGTTGCAAAGGAGTGCAGAAAAATGTCACTTGCATATTCCAAGAAAATGGTCCAATAGAATTATTATTTTATTAAGGTATCTCCACAGCTACAATCCAGAAAAAGACCTCAGCACAAAAGAGAATTCTGGTCCAGGTATATTTTACTGGGAAATCTGCTGGCCAAATTCTAAGAAAACATGTTAAAAGTGCTGAATGAGTAAAAAAAGCCATATATATATCAATAGATTTAACAGGAAAAAAAAAGTGGAATTATTCAATAAGACTGAAGGAGTGGGTTGAATTCTTGCAATTTGGTAATACGCAAAACTCAATAATCAATGGATCTCTTGAGATAGTTTAGCAGTTTACCAAAACCACATTATATATAAAGAACAGAGAAAGCTGATTGGCACTTAAGTGTGTTATACAATAAAACTCTAACAGGGGAAGACAAAATAGAAGAAAGTTATCCTATGTATGTTTCTTGAAGATCAAGACTCCAAGCTTCATGCTGTGAAATATAATAAACCACAATACTACCTACTTCAGAGCAAAAACACAGCAGAAATTTTTCAGACATGGTATAAATATATTTCTAAAACTAAGTTTCTTTACAGAAATGAAGTTTTAGAGGTCCTGAAAGGAAACCAGATAATACCAGATATTAACTGTGAATATCTCTGAAATTTTGTCACAGTCTGACATGTGATCTATCATCCAAGAAAATCTGAATGAAAACAAAAAACAGCTCCTTTTATAAACAGTTGTGTTCACTAGGGACCATCACAAATAGTGGCAGTCATCCAAATGAGGAAAAAGAAAACTATTATTTGCAAGTTTTGGGAGTATTTTGGATTTTTTTTTTAATTTGGGAATTTGCTTCATAATAGTAGCTGCTTTATTGTAGCACATGCATAAACAGATGCGAACAGTCATTCTAATGCTCACAGAATTTACTCATGATCAACTTATACTGCCTTTTCAAATCATAAGCTACAATGGAAACCATGAAAAGCTGTCTCTCTTCTCTATCTGTAGTGAAAAGAGAGAGAAAAAAACTTATTCTGTGATTATTCTCCAATTTTTAGCATATAAATATTCAGAAGTAGTAGTTATTATGCTTTATACACAAATTCTTAATGACCAAATTCATAGACAAGCTGCAACTAGCATAGCTCTATAACTGAAAGCATTTAACTTGGTTCACTTCAGCTGTCACATGGAGGCATGACCAGAATACTAATTCTCCTTAACACAAACTATTTGTACAAGCATTCCTGCCAAAGTATCATTTCTTGAAATTTAGAATTCAGAACTGTGCAATAGTAGAGCAGTAGAAAGGTTTGTGAATAAATAGATTCCTAAAGTATTTAGTAAATTATTACTAAATAATTAGTATTACTGATAATCAAAAAAATTGACAAAAATATTATGCACTCAGTTGATGTCAGTGGGCTCTTCTATGAAATTCTTTGGACACCAGCTAGCTATCTGTTCAATGCACCAAAACCCCTATAAAATCTCTATAAATGCATTGTAAAACCTGTATAAATGCATTGCACATGTAAATGCATGTAAAATCAGCACACACAAGCATACAAAGTCACAGAAGGCAGAAAGGGTGTTAGTACATTACAAAGACGTTTCGTTTCTGAGAGAAATGAAAATTGCTTCCTCTCATTTGGTGAAACATACATACAACATACAACCAGTGCTTGCTTGATTAAATATTCATACTTCTGACATAATACGAAAAGAGTTTCTAAAATCTTATTATAAATACATACATAAGGAACTTAGAAAAATGAGTTTGGGTTGGTTTCATTATTAATACAAAATATGTGTTTGTTTGCTTCATCAACAACTACTTAACAAGATGAAAGAAAGAAAAAAGCCGAGTTACAGAGTTTTATAATATGGTGAACATTCCTGGTTTTACCTTTCAAGGCCAGAGGTGTGTGAGTACTTCTGTTTCTTCACTGAGGTGTTTCAGAGCTCCAAACTCATACAATTAAGCAATGTGCTATCAGTGAGATTACTGATGGGAATTCAACTACTAAATGTGCTTTAGTGGGGTAAAATTTTTTTAATCTTTCAAATATAGTTCTATTAAAAGTTTGATATCATCATCACTCACTCTTAAAATAGCATTAAACCTTTAGGACAAAGTTCAGAAGAACTTCTGAAGCTCTTTGGCCCACACTTTCCATTCAAATCAGTCTGGCATGTTGCTTTAAGTGCTATAAATGCTTAAGTTGCATTTTCACCTAATCTTCTTTGAGTTAAACATGAATTCATGAAATGGATAATAAGAAGGAATTCCTCAAAAAAATATGGAGACATTATAAACTGGAACTTGGGAAACCTTAATAAGGATCTTATATTCCTCTTACTGAGCTAACAAAGTGGGTTGTGCTGCACTAGATCTGTGCAGTCCATGTAGAAAGATGATAGAGCAGGAGTCAGGAGGGGTAAAAGTGACATGAACAGCATTTGAAACACTCTGGCATTCACTAAAATATTGAGATGTATCCTTTAAACTCAAGAGTCGTTGGGACACAGCATTAGAGCACAGAGTCCACGTGCCTCCACAGTGGTTGAATGATGCAGAGGGGAACAACAACAGGCTCTTCAGTACGGATATAGTGAATTCTTTTGCCCTCAGGAAGTCTGTGTGCCATATTCAGGATAAGAGAAAGTGTATTATAAATTAATTATAAAACTGCCATTAATAAATGAAAGGCAGAAGCAGTATTTCTGCAACGTCCTCCCCTTTTGTCAGTGTTTACCAGTTTCCAGAGGTTTGAATTTCTAAGGTGTATATTGACATAACAAGGGGAAAAACATAGTAATTTCCTATATTCACAACATATCAAGAAATAGGCTATGAAAAATGAAAGGCCCCTATAATAAAACCAATAAAATCCTTTCCCTGACATCTAAGAACTATTAACAGCTATGTTTTTTTAACTTGAATGAGTTATTCCTGTGGGAGTTAGTGGAGAGGAGAAGAGAGAGAGAGAAGGGGGAGAAAGCAAAATCAAGATTCACTTTTGTCACAATTTCAACAGAAAATTGATAGAAGACAAAACACAAATATTAGAACCTTAGGATTTGGCACTCAGTCATTTTTTAAACATCATTATTTTTATCTGCCTTATTTAATATTGATACTACTTTCTCTTTATTCTTTCATGCTTTCCTGAAAGCTTTTCATATGTCCCCTTACCTTTTTACTAAAATAAATTCATTTTGCTTTTATGCTCTTCTATTTTTCCTTGCCAGTTTAAGCAACACTTAATTGATTTTTATTGTGATTTTATTGTGTGTGCCTTCCCTTTTTTTTTTTTTTGAAAGCTATTTTTTTCTCTCAGCCTTACATCTTTAACAGTGTATCATGAAGGCACTTGGCTTTTTTCCTGTTTCCTTCATTCTGTTCACTTGGAGATGTGATCAGTCATGCCTTCACCAGTGTGCTTTTTAAGATTGCTCAAATGTGTTCCATTTTGGCAGAATTTCCTTCTTCATGTTTCACTTTACCAACTAGATTTCTCAATACTTTTCAAATTTGCTTTTGAAATTCTTAAATTCTTGTCCTGCTGCATGTTATTATAGCTACTAAGTTAGATGTAACAAGATTATAAATACAGCTATTAGGTGTCCTAATTTCACATGTAATTCTCAGTGAGAAACCAATGAAGAGTTCATTTTCTCATCATTTTGCATAATCTCCTTGCTAAAACAGTTTTTTTTTTTGTAATTCGATACTCTTAGCAAGCTAAAACTTGAAGAAAATTGCATCTTAGAAAATAGAAATGCTTTTTTTGTTGTTTTGTTATTTTCTCTTTTTTTTCCCCCTTTTATTAAGTTTTTGCAACAATAAAACTAAGGGGAAAAGATCTGAAATCAGATTCAAGGTAATTTACTGTAGTCAGAAGAAAACACACAAAAAAAGCATAATATGAACTAATAGTTAAATGCAAAAACATTTTGAAAAAGTAATGGGCAAGTATGCAAAGGTACATAGCTTTTACATACATATATATATATACACACATTCCTACTTCACAATATATTTTTTGCAGGATTGTTCTGTTTCTACTCAGAATGTTTCATTATTGTGCATGGCACTTTACAGATGTCTTTAAAAATGAGGTCACTGCCTTGAAGAGCTTATAATTAAAACCCCTGTGAATTATGTACTGAGTAAATGAGGATAGTACATCTGCCTGTGAGATGCACAGACGACATTATTCAGTGTTACATATTGCATATTTATATTACTTTGCATTTGAGTTTGTGTGTTACTTAACATGAAAATAAAAATGAGTAAATCTTGGAAGAGTTAAGAAACGATTCTAGCCAGGTTAATATTTTCTCATTTGCTTTTCATAGATGTAAGCAAAATGAATGGGTTACCAAGACAACCGTTTCTAAAAATCATATTGTCAAAATACGTTAGGAAACAAATACTCTATAAAGTGCGCCTTTGGCTAATAGAAGTCAGCTCATATAATGTGACTGTAAAATTACCTCAATTAAAACAATTTCAAATTACACCTATTCAGCCCAGAAACGCAGACCAAAAACATAATCCATAATTGTCATTCTCCAAATTATCATGGCAAAAAATAAACAGTCCAAATTCTAGGGAGCTCAGAAGATCAAAGTACTTTCACTACTATTTTTCCATTTACAGTGTTCTTCAGTTCTCATTTTCAGTGCTAAAGAATACAATTGCAGAGCTAGCAGAAGAAAGGTTAATTTTTTCCCAGGCAAAGGGCTGAAGTGAAGAGATTGTTTAGTATTCATAATGTCACTTATCTTTCCTCGCCCAGTCTAGGCAACTTGGGAGCTAGATACTGTGTGCATAAGTCAAAGAGAATAGTCTGAGGAGAACAGAGGATTTGCTGTTTGCATTTATTTAGGCAGTCCATCTATGACTCTTTTTCAAATTTTCCACCTAAAACTGTAAATTTTCATTTCCCAATAGAATGAACTGGTTCAATAATGTTATCAATTAAATGGTGTGCTGAGAACATCACAAACTATATCTCCTAAGCTGTGCATACCACTTAACAGTCCTGGTCACCAACCTCTTTACAGCTGAAAAAAAAGTTAGGTTACAGTTTTTATTTCTGTATGTTTGTACATACAGGATTTGGCTGTATGTATGTAAAACATAGTCTCTATATAAATAGACACACATATTCATACACATGGATCTTTAAAGAAATGAAAATTTGGCTTCTTATTTCACAACACTGAAACTTTACCTTTAAAAATTATTTAAGCTTAACAATAGCATCTCCTAAAGAGTCATGAAATTTCATTTAGTAGAATTTCTGGAATCTCTGGAAAAGACTAAGAGCTCCAGATGGAATAATTTTTTGAAAAGCTCTATTCAAAATACTTCTGAAATTTGGCAGATAAATGCTGCATATGTTGTGTGGAGGTGATCTCCTGTGGGGAACAGGAAGATGATCTCTTAATGCACATTCACCAACTGTTGTAAGACTGAAAAGAATATGAACGTACTGTACAAAGATATCTCAAAAATTTCTAACCTCTGTTTTTTGGTGCAAAAGATGAAAGAAGTATAAACAACTTTCCTTAAAACCTTAAAAGTAAACTGTCACATTCTTAAGGGGATTAAACATTTAAGGCATTATTGTAAAGTTATCATTGTAAAAATCAATCAAAAATCTAAAAAAAATCTTCAAAAACAAATTTCTAATACTATGTTGTCTGATTAAGAAAAAGAAAATCCTAGTACACACAAGCATCATACAATCCTAGCTTCTTTATAATGAGACTTGCAATCCTATAACAGGAATTTTAAAGCTATGCAAAGGTAAAGACAATTCTAAACCAAAAGTAAAATAACACAGCCAAACTAAAAAACTGAATTAAGGGGGGAAAAAAGTGAATTATTTTTAAAGAGTTGCAGTACACTAGCATCTCCACCTAAAGGAAGGACTTAATTACTAGAATGCTATAATAAAGATGTACAAATCTGGCCTAAACCTGTAAAATTTTCTCCAGAAATAAAATCACTTCCTGTGGATGCAAGGAAGACAGGGCTTCCACTAGGAGAAAAGCACACTTAAATCTGATTCCACTCTACAACCTATTGGTCATGGGATACATCATGTTCCCTCTTTAGCCAGCAGGTCAAACCTCTTTTCCATCATGCAGTCACACAGCACATAAAAACATTTTAAACATTTTAAACAACATGATTTCTTAGAAGCAACTGAGTGCTCTTAAAGAGCATTGCAGAAGTAGGATTCCTCAGGTGATAGGAGTCTCAGTGCTCAGAAGAAGTTGTCAGTCCCCAGGGGCCAGCCCCTACTTCTCAGCACTCTTTTGTTAACTCTTGCAGTGCAGTGATGAAGTTCTTCCCCTCACTGCAGGACTTTACTCAATATGCCTATTTGCTATTTTCAGATTTTAATTATTTCACAGACCTTTTGAATTCCTTGTTTTTCATTACTGTAGACATTTTTGAAATATTTCCCTAGGTCTCCATTTCAAGATTGCTATACATGTGCAGAATACTGTCTCACAAGTGTTCCTGTCCAAAAGCTGGTTAAGTGCAAATGCTGTTTATAAGATACTTGAATTCGATATCCAATTATTTCAGCTATTTTCTTTTCTTTCAGAGCATCGAGAAAAGCCAATGTGCATTGCATACACTTGAGTTTGTCTCAAAATCAAGGCCATACAATTATCTTGAAGAATTATCTTATAACAAATAAAACAGAGATTAATTTAATTACCATTTAATGAAGCTCCTTCATCACCATCGCTTCTTAGCAAAAAGTATGGCCACAACAGAGAAGCAAAAAATACAAAAGCAGAAGAACTCTTTTGCAAGAAGCAAGACATTCCTTTTAACCAAATGATTTCTCTCAGATTATTTCATTTTATGTAATCTAGATCTCTGTCATCAATTCTTTGTCTAAATGGAGTCAAAGCATCCAAATTCTAAATTCTATAAATTATAATTGATAAACAGAAATAATACCTGCATATATTGCATCACCTATGATTATAAAGAACATAGAAAATAGAAAAACGTGTATCTGTCAGAAAAACAATCTTCAATCACTTGTGCAGTTAATATAAGCAAAGGAAAAGCTTGGATCACTGCAGTACATTTTTTTGTTTCTTCTAATAAATATTTAAAACTAGTTATACATGTTTTAGTAGGTATGATTAGATTATTTTGCACAGATCACAAATGAAAGGTTAAGGGTGCAATAATAAAAGAAAGTATTTAATAAAATACTGTGAAAGTTCAGTTTGAGTTCTCAAATAGTTTTGAGAAATTAATTTTATCTTTGTTAGTATGAATTACAGTATGTTTTTTTTCCTCCAGGAAAATGGCTGAAGTTCAGTTAGTTTAGCATTTTTGATCCACTACTAAAACTGAAAGGTTTCTTACTCTAATTATAAAATAAGCCTGGTCTGTGTCCCACTATGAAGAGACATAAAACACATAGGTTAAAAAAAGAAAAAGAAGACAGTTATAAATGAGCTGACAACTACACTGGGAATGGGATGTTATAAGGAACTGTAAATGGAAGATACAAGAATATATTTCCAATATGGGTCTAAAAGCTATACAAATAAAAAAATTCCAACTTTTAAAATGATGACACTTGAAACAGGCCCAACTATTGCCATGGTCAGGCTGTCCAGCTACTCCCTGCATGGCCAGGATATTTCAGGGAGATCAATTGTGGGCCATCATTCGTAATCAGGGAAAACATATTCCAAAGAATAAAGTTTGGGAAATACTTATAATGGCTACAGTGCAGTGTGCTAATGTATAATAAGGAGTTGTGTTTAAAAAAAAAAATCCTACAGATTTAACATCCAAAACAAGGTATAAATTTGGGACATTGCTTACACAAGAAGGTAGAAATAACCTGACATACATAATTCAACAAAATATCTCTTTCTGCAACTTCATTTTAATACTTTCAGGTCAGAAGTATTTCAGCAAATAAAAATCAGACAAAACATGTATGTAAAATCTAGATCATTTCACAGAGAGATAAAGGACACCTTAATAAAGTTACCAAAATACGTATATCAAGTTTTTTATCTACATGGACGAGAAGACATACTTTTTACACAATAAATGTCATGATTATTTTTCAATGTGGAAGTGCTTTTAGTCAAGACTGTTAATCAAATTCCATTCCCATGCATTTCATTTTTAAAGCACTTCGGATCTTCTCCACTGACTGTTCAGAAATATGAGTTATATGGCAATTTAAAAAATATTTTGATATCATAAAAATAGAAACAATAATAAATCACTCCAAATAATAATAAATCACCTCAAAAAGGTGATTCACCTTTTCTTTTCTTTTTTTTTCTTTTCTAACCAAAAACATCTGGATTATTTGCAGAAAAAAAAAAAGCAAGAAAATTCTTATTAAATTCTTTAAAAACATTTTTGGTTGTCTTTATATAATTCAGGCCACACACATCATAGTATGGTCTTTACAAATTAATATTGCACAAGAAAATACACATTTGTCTTGAAAGCAAGATGAGTTAACTCTCCCTACCCTTGTATACTTTATGTGAAGTGAATGAATATCTCACTGGAACCTCACACCTTTCTCTCCTCGTTCCTCTCACTCCACTCTCCCCCAAAACACTGCCAAACAATGTGAATTTGTAAAACATTTTTGTAGAATTTCTCCATAATGAACTACAGAATGACTGAAGGATAAGTAGCTAGTTAATGGCATTCATACAAGAGCATTAGATCAATTTGATAGGATAATCCTGCCTATAAAACTCAGAATACTGTAAGATACAGGAGAAGAAGGCAACAGTTTCTATAGCAACAAGACTACAGATGGAGCATATACTGCAAATACCATTGCTCTATTTGCTGACAAAGCAGAGCAGTGTTCTGTGCTGAAGTACACAACCAGAAATGACCTCTTCATCTATATAACAAAGAAAATGTTAAAATCTTTTCAGCTGATAATTTTAAAAAAGTGCTATGTTTTTAAACCATTAACATCTTGTAAGAAGTGCTTTTGAATTCTTACTTCATAGCCATCAGTTAATTCTGACTCCAATTTACATTTGTCACAATTAAAATTCAAGTACTTGAAGACTGGGCTCCCTGGAATTGGCCATGTTTCAGCTTTGACCAAAAATATTGATTTCTCTTCTAAATAACAAATTGCAATCAACTTAACGGTTGAGAAAATTCTTTCTAATTCAAAATCCTAAGAAAGGCTATAATTTTTGAGGTTCTGAATTTAACAGTACTATTCATACTTCAAACAGCATCCAAAAAGAGGAAAAAAACCACAAACTGTCTTACAGTATTTTTTTTTAATTCAGAGCAAAGAGACTCATTTAACAATAATTGACAAGCACCAAGTTTTAAGATGTGTAACTAGTGAATACATATCTCCAGGACTTTATATCCATATTTCTTACATGCATACCTGAAAAGGCACTTTAAAAAATGTGACCTTCACCTGTATTCCAGCTGTGGTCACGAGATCACTGAGAGTGCAACCAGACAACATTTCAAGAGGTCATTTGCCTCATATTGTTGCCTTACGGCAGTATAAAATCTGCCTTAATTTCTTGGCAGCAAAATTTCTCTCCCTAAAACAATTACATTTTAAAAATATACCTACAAAATATGTAAAAAATAAACTTTTTAAGACTTTACATGTAGATTTTTAAAAATAACCAGATTTTTTAAAAATAACTTTTTTTTGTTGACAGTTGTGAATTAGCTTCACCTCAAATATTCCTTTGGCCATCAAAATCTCTAAAGGTCCTTGTCATGTCAATTCAGGAAAGGTCCTTGATGAGAGAGAGTAAGCATTACCCAGGCAAGCACACATGCAGTCATAGAGTCTATTCTTTTTTCTTTTCCTCCAGACAGCTCAGCTAGTAGGGATTATCCATTTTGAATAGAAGCAGTTAGAAAAAAATCTAAGCACAAAATAAAAGCATCTGTATTAAGACTTCTAATTTATTTTTGGAAGAGATTTTTTTCTTTCAACAAGACAGAAAATACCCCTTAATGAGACATACCTTTAGAGATGTCAGCCACTGTATATCATTTTGCCCTTTATATTATCATCTATACTTTATTTGCAAGCTCGTGTCTCATTAAGGTCAGCAGGGGCACAACTTTCCCATATTATTTTGGGTCTAAGGAGTTGCCATTATCATTATTGCCACTAAACACCTTCAGTGCACACCAAAACAACAGCAAATACATTTAAACAAGTATAATCCTATATGGTGTTCCTCTCAGGAAAATCAGTCTTGTCTTTTGTTGCTGTCAGCTAGTTGGTATCAACTAAGTGCTGAATAAGGTATTATTTAGTAGTTTAGAATTAGTAATAACAAATGAGAAGGTAGTTAAAATTAGGTTCCTCATGGGAGCTTTGGAATTACAAGGGACTCACTATAGATTATTTTTAGTTTAACACTCAGGTGTAAATTTTAGCATTCATAGCTAATTTGAATAATTCTCATATTACTTAAATGAGCTGTTCCTAATTTATATTTTTGCTGGTTCAAAAGTTTTAGAAAGTCCAGAAGTTCTAGACAATAAGACATACAGCCATATACACTAGCACTTTTATTGCTGTTTCTCTTGGAACTTTATGTCAATATTCATATGTTTTCTGAGAAGAGTTTATTTATCTATATAGAATGCTGAGTTCTCTTCAGAGCAGGGAGGCACCATACAGCAGGGAGGCAAGGAAGAAATCAGTCTGAAACTCACCTTCAGAAAAGGGTAGAAATTGACTACATCAGATATTTTGCGTCTGATATGTGGTGGCAATAGTTTTTCTTTCAACAACATTCACATTTTAGTTAAGAAAAGCTATTCCACATGAGCCAAAAAGATTACTTTCATTAGACGACTGTCACAGCCTTAGCCTAGTGGCATATTATCTTGCCACTGATTATCCTGAACTCAGAGCTTGATGATTTTGCAATAGATGTAGACATCCATTCATAATATGAAGCCAGATAAAAGTCATAAAATAGGCATGGTGAAGAGATCTCATTATGCAAGTCACAAGAAATAAAAAAGTCTTACAGATTACAAATCTTAGAAAAAATAAGACATTGTGGGGGAAAGTGAAGATTTTTCTATATTTTAACATTTAACAAAGAGCATACATGCCATTGTTGAAATAATTGTCAGGAGTGTTGTTTATCAAAAATACTTCTTAAGACCCTTAAGATTCAGTTGCTTTAAAAAATGGGAAAGCTTTCTGAAGGTCATATCCATTGTCCAATAATTACTTGTGGAAGGCAGGGAAGATAAAAGCAAATACTCTGTTTAAAAGACTCTACAGCAGATAAACTGAAAAGAAAACAAAGATAATAAAATACAATCAAGTAACTGTGAATGAAACAAAATCATTTCTCAGAAATTATCACAGTGGTTTCAAAGTTTGAATTAAAAATGAAGGTACACGGACATATGATTATTTCTCCCTGACAAGCCTGTTAAAAATTCTTTTTCCATTACAGCCACAAGCTAGAGTGTAATATCTAACCAAAGGAAAAACAATTTTGGATAGCACAATAACACATCCAGAATGGCAAGGCTAATAAAAGAGGAAGCTCAACTAAACCAAAAATAAAACATGAACAAAGATGCACTAAAACATAGCAGAATCAGTCCTTAAGAAGTCAATATCACTATATATAAATATCTTTTGTATATTTTGGAAATAATTCTAAAGGCTGTCTTATGTTTCAAGTTTGAAATTTTGAGCAGAATCTTGTATTTATGATGCTGAATTGGGGTTCATCATACCACATAAAGCAGCCACAGAAGCATACTGCATTTTATCATTGCATATGAATGCTTAGGTACACAAAGCTTGGATTTGTATGTCCAGGTTAATTAAACATTCAGCTGTAACTTCATCTGCTAGTAAATGCATTAAAATAAATAGAAACACTGACAGAAGATATCATGTGCTTTGTAGCCAAGAGATATTTCGACCTGTTGATACCACGATGCCTATTGTCTCTGATCTTTGAAGACGTGCAAAATTTGAGTCAGGAGGTAACTTGGCAATTTGTCCTCCCTAAGCAGAATCCAAAAACAAGCACAGATGATGTTGCTTTGTTGCTTTCTGGCATCCCACCAAACATAAAAATTCCATAGTGGCTATTATTGAGAAAGGAAGGTGTATTTTAGGAATATGTAAACTCACACATTTAGAAGATAAATGAAGAGAGTTTCTTATTCAAAAGGAAAACTGAAATTTACAGTAATATAAAACTGACCTTGAAAGCCATACAAACTGTATTTTAGTCTTAAAAAAATTAAAAAGATTAAAAAGAAGTACTAAATTTAAAATCATCATGCTTATATATCCAGTTTGGAATAAAGGTACGAATATGAGTATGTGCATACATGGGTGCATTTTTTTTTAATAGTATGAACATATTCCTTATATTCTGTAAATGCTCTTTATATGGTATGGCCAAATATTTAATTGTTTTAGTGAGAACATATATTACATATATGCAATATACATATAAATTACATATACACATATGTATACATTACATATATATGCCTATTTACATATATACTTATATGTATATATTACATATATACGTATGAGGCAGCAAAATTACTTTTTTTTTGCAATCATCTATGCTACGCTATATCAGCTAACATGTAAAAGTGAAAAAACGTCACTTTTTTGTAACTCATACAGAGTATTTATAATGTTACTTGGCATACAAATAGTGACTCAGCCAGTTATGAACAAAAGAGGTGAATTCAGATGAGGCTCAAAAAAACTAGACACTGAGTCATTTATTCAGTTCAGAAGGATATGCTGCGAAAAAAGTCAGATGAGAGAAATATTTCTGTGATGCCTTAGTTTAGCTAGTGTATAACTTAAAAATTAGCCATTCTATTAACCTGCAGAGAGATTTTCCTTCAAGACTGAAGTATGAATAAATGACTATTCTTTCAATTGCTTTCCATCCTGGAAAACTTTGAAATGGGCAAGATTAGTGCTACTATAAGAGTAGTATCACCATTCAGCTGTGACTGGAATTTTCACATTTTCTTCTCATCCACTTTAAATAAGAGACATTTATGCCATAGCATCTAGAATGTTAATATGCTATAGAATTAACAACTGAGCTAATTACCGAAATGTACAACTCTATCAGCTGGAAAGTGAACTACACAATTTCTTTCTCCTCACAATATATTTTGACCTACAATTTCCATAGTTTTTATTTGTTTGTTTGTTTTTCCTTTGTTTGTTTTTAAAAGAGACTTTACTGTGCTCATTCAGTTATTGCCATACTATCCAGTCAGGTTATTTTATAATTCTAAAATCTTAGAATCATATAAAAGGTGATGGCATCAAATAAATGCCACTGAGTACTGACCAAAAATTAGTTAAAATATGATTTCTTTTTTTTTTTCCTGTTAGCATCTAAAAAAGCTAACTAAGCACGGAACAAACTTGAGTAATGAAGTCTAAGTAGCTTGGCACCAATGAGAGCATTTACATAGGCTAGTAATCTTTCTGGATCTCAGAGGCATCAGTATCAGGATTATTGACATAAACAGAACATGAAGAGGCTGCTCTTAAAGATTAAGCTATAAATGCAAATTAGTTTTGCCTTGAATGAGCTACTTCCCATATGCAGCTGAAATCTATGCAAAATGGCAGTTTTACCATATGCTAATGCATGTAGAATACCAGACATAGTAATGGAGGTAGAATACTAGACTGTATCACTTGATTTTACAGTTCAATTGAATAGATGAGAGTTAAATAGGTTATATCCCAAGTACTCTTTGCATACATAATGGCATCAGAACACAGAAATTTTTCTTAGGAAACCAAGAAAAGCATGAAACAACTTTCATGTAAAAAGCACTCTTTTACTATCAAGCCCTGAAAAGTCAGTCTTGATAAACATAATCAATAATTTATCATGCTACACATTTCAAATATCAGCAGATTTAGAATGCACATAACACAGCACCTTTGTATTACTTCTGAGGTTTATGATAAATACAATGCTGCATATCTTCAAACTCCAATATGAATTTGAAAGTGATAATAAATTGTGTCTTCTGTAAATTACCACCAATAGATACTAAAACACAACTCTCCCTCTACATCCAGCATATATATGCTTTACCTTCATCACTGAATCATCTCCTTTAACATGATTTATATAATCATTTATACTTTTCTTTGATCTGAATATATGATTACTCCTGCTAAGCAGAATGGTCTAGCTCTCTCAGGAAACAGATAACAGCTGCACTCAGTAGAGCATGGTAGAGTCATGGCTACAGTTTTCTGGCACATAACTGTGTATCTGGTCAGGCAGTTTGCTCTCTCTTCAAAATTCGAAGACAGTTATTTACTCTTCCTCACCATATGAAAAGTGTTGAACAAAATGCTAACATTGCAAAATCTACAAAACCTATTTGCCTAGACCAGTTATTCTTGCACTCACATTTGAAACTGTGGCAGAATGAAACTGCATAAGTAGGAAGGACCTCCAGGAAGTAGGAAACATGGTACATGGGTCACAAGAGTTTGCACTCATTACTGGAGACTTCAGAGGTTTTTATCAGTCACATAGCCTCTCTATGTCCTACTCCATGCCTTTATAGCAGCGATAAATTTCAAATACAGCTAGAGAAGCATTTTTTTTTTGATGTATCACTGATGTGTTGAAAAACAGTTTTACCTCATTAAAAGTATCTGTATATTGAAATTGAAATCAAGAAATAATAATTGTCAAAAGAAAGATAAATCTCAAGTTTCAAAAAAGAGTATTTTGTCATTTCAAAAACAAAATACATTTTTTCTGAGGTTAGGCTCTGTTGGAGATTTATGCATGTCTCACAGGGAATGAATGCCCTCATTGTAAATCTACAGTCATTTTCTCTCTTCCTGAGTGTACCCAAGAAACTTTTTCTTCTTGGCCAGTATGCAACAAGATGTGTTCAACACTCTCTGCTCTATAAACTATACCATGACTGGCTAAATTTCATGATTTTCTTACACTATCTTAAGATCTCTTAAGTATGCTGAAGAAGTTACATACAGCAGATTTTTGATTATTCAATACAGAACTATCTCATATACAAACATTGACAAGATTAAAGTGAGACTGAGATATCTAAAAACATATGTCAATTATGTTTGCACATAAGTCTGTGATAATGCACACCTAGCAGGACATGTCACTTGTGAGTTTAATCGATACAGATTTGGACTACCCTTAACAATCCCTTTCTAATGGCAAAAAATTTCAAAATTATTTCTATGCCTATTGTTTAAACTGTGAACTTAAACAAGAAACTCATTACAACAACAGAGATATGAGCTCTTACAATGTCGAGTGTCTACGTCATTAAAAATACTACAACGTTCATTCACTTAAAAGTTCTAAACCATAGTGGTTAACTCATACCAGCCTCATACTACAGAACAAAAGAGTATGAAGCAACTCCAGCTTGATGAACTCCAGTAACATTTAGCAAATATGTCTCTCCCTAATCAGATTTATGCTGGAAATGAACTGATGATTAATCTCAAAAACCTGAAGCAGTTCTGAAGTTAGAAGGAATCATTGACAGCTAAATTGATTATATAGGCATTATGCCAAGTATCACAGAGAATGCTTTTAATGGAGAAGACAAAGAAGAAGACTGTATCAACAGAAAAAGCAACTTAAATAACTGTATTTCATTCTTTTTTAATAAATACTAACCAGTAGTATCACCACCATATGGCATAAGTCCATATGACACTCTTCTATCAATCAACATGTAACCAGTGTCAATCTAGATGTCAATACATCTATCACAGTTCTCTAGTTGTGAGAACATTTACAGAAAATTTCATTGAATTAAATATATAGACGAAAAGAACTGAAATCAACTAATATAAAAAATCAGTATAGTGAAAGAATAAATCTATGAGAAAGATCTCCACAGCTATTTCATAGACAGGAACAAATGGGAACAAAAAATATCTAGGCCTTTACAACATTCATATAGCACAACTCTGAAAAAAAATACATAGCGTGAATTCATTAAGCCACAGATTTTTCCCTGAACTCTTCAAACAAAACAGTTACTATCTTCAAAGTGATTTAAGACTATGTCCTCAGCTTCGTAATAAATATAAACGTTATTTGCCTGGTAATTTTCTCTAATTAGTAATGTAAGATATTTTTTCAGAGTCTCTCTTAAATCAGTGGCATAGCTGTTACAAGATTAATAAATTTGGTTAAGGAGCAGGTTTGAGGCTTCTTCAGTGCCCTGATGCATTTGAGATTAAATCAATTAAAAGAATGCAAGGGTGCAGTACGTGGCATGTGAATAGCAATATGCTTTTTATTAGCTTCTTCTATCAGTTAAAGCAAGCACTCTGACTTGAGCAATGAAGCACTAATACACTCTACTAGCTGAGGGCAAAAAAATCAGAAATCAATTTTAGAAGAACATGAAAGGTAGACACTGTCCTAACAGTTGGAGAATGTTGTTTCTGAGATGCCTATCTGTTTTTGCAGTCCAGTTCAATAACAAAGTATGAAAATTAGCAAAATACTACTGCAGAGTGGTGTGGGTGTATATATATATAATGTAAATACATATATGTATTTGTATATATATATTTACACACATACATACACATATATCATTTATTTTGGAAAAGGATATGAAAATGATTTAAAGTCCTTAATGTGATCTTATATATTAAAAGAAAGTCTATAAGATGAATTTAATGATGCAAAACCAAAACAGTTTTCAAGTTTGCAAGGAGTACAAAATAAATAACTACCTTTACAGATAACAATGCATTTACAAATACATTTATAGAGGACATCCAAACTGTCCAGAGTCAAGCATTAATTTCCAGGCTGTCAAAGACCACTGCAGCTGGCTGCTTCTTGCAGCATACTCAAAAAATTCAGATAATATTAGAACAAGAGGAAAGTCATAGACCAACACAGAATCCCATAACACTGATCCCATTACTGATAACAAAAATAAAGTAAAAATCTCGAAATAATAAAGGCCAAGCACAGGCCAAGATAGAACAACAACTTCAAGAGCTCCTTTAACACATATCAGAGGAATATTCAAGCCTCGCTCACGAATGCTACATTCGTGACAACTTCATACATGGAGTAAGACAACTTCAAACATGGAAGACAGAACAACACTGTCTCATTTGTTATGTCTCATTCATTATACGACCATTATTTTTTCCTCAGCATTTATATTCTAAAATATCTCCTGTTAGCTACTATTAAATACTCTTTTATTTCTCTTCAGGAGAGAAGGAGAAAGGAAAAATAAGAAAAAATTACAGTGCTTAGTTTTTTTAGGGAGAAGGTGTCAAGCACATGCTTTATGTTCATCTTTCATACTTCATTTACAGGAGTGATTCAGATTTAAGTTCTTCAGGCAAGAGGCTGCATTTCAATACATTTGGCTGGAACCTAGTAGACTGTAAATACTTTAATACATACATTTTGTATGTAAATACATACAAAATGATCCCATTAAATCTCGAGTTCATCATCCCATGTATCTTAATATGATAGAAAAGACTGAACCAAGAAGGCATGCTAAATTGAAACTCTTTTCAAAGCTTTTAAAGGAATAACAAATACACAAGCTCAGCATCTGAGTATATCAGATTTTTTTTCTTTTAAAGTCTGGATATCTAGATTTACGCATACCAAGAGACAGGTGGAAAATAGACTAGATATCTAAACTCTATTAGAGAATCCAAAAATCCTTTGTAAGGAGTGCAAATTCCCTCCCCAGGGCTAGGGTAACAAATCACATGCTTCAGAAGGAAGATGGTAGTTGTCCTGCATCAAGAGCTGAACTTGGAAATTTCTATTTCAATAATTTATTTAGTGACAGCTTGTTTAAAATATGCATGTGATCACCAGGCTCTTTTTAAGACTTCTTTTTTTTTTTTTTAATTCCACTAAATCTTTAATTATTTTCAGTAAAATCCAAGAGTTTCATGAGAGATGGAAGAGTCCCTGTTTCAACACGACCTCCAGCAGGGTTGCTAGAACCGCTCTGGGACTCAGGAGAGGAGGGTGAGAAGGAAATTGATCCTGAGCACATGCTATAACCATTAACTTAGCACTCTCCCTCTCCAGGGCTTTTCCAGATGACACTTTGCCAGATGAAACCTGTAAGAGAACACAGCCAAAGTAGCACTCTGCATACAGATGAACTCACAAAAATAGGAAGCCCAGTGAGCCCTTAACCATCAGTTTCACTTCCAAAATGCCTCTAATGCATTGGAAATATTTTGATATATAAAGATTTTAGCATCCCCTAGGATTAAGTAAAATTTCATGAGTTTTGTCAGGATCAGAACTGCATGCATGTATACCTAGATTCTGCCCAACTCTTTAGGACCCCAATGGTTTAAGTCCAGATTTAAGTAAGTAAATCTGTGTACATAGCCTTAAGCGTAGCTGTTGAAAATTGTTACTTTTGCAACTTGATGAATGCAGGCGTTACTGTAATCATGGGAATACCTGTGTGCTGTGACTTTATGTTAGGTCATTACTAACTTTTATAGGGACAGTTGCAAGGATTTAGAGTAGGAGTTTGAAGATACACCCACTAGGGCCTATAGTAACCAGCACAAAAGTGCTACAGCCAGCTTGCAAACTCTAGCATCTTCTCCCCAGTCTGCATCCAAAGCTGATCTGGAGGAGGCTGGTTGGGGGACAAGCAACTTGGAATTGGACAGTTTGCATGTCCATGTGTGTTTTTTGAAGGAAAAAAAAAAAAGAAGTACATATACATTTATTACAAAACTTGCATGTAACATTAGCCTCTTGAATTCTGCAGATTAAGTACTTAATGCAAATCACTGGGAATGAAACCACTGTTAAGTATCTTGTGGGAGAAAATACTCAAATTTACGGTTAATATTTACTTGGGGTTTAAGGTTACACACGTGTAAAAATGGAATCATACTTTTTCTGCATATGAGCTCTGATGGATGTATCATCAGGTCCCAACTTCCCCACTTCAAAAAAATATTGGGCAGACATCACAGTAAAAACAACTGCTTTTACTCTCATTCCTTTCATATGCTTCAGCTTTTATTCTGTCTTGCTTAAGAACAGAATGGAAAGTTTGGCGCTCTGAGTTTCCCAGGAAACTTTAAAGACAAAAATGGGATATGTTCTAGCAACATTGTATCTACTATGCAAATAGGAAATGTGAGGAGAGGTGCTTTAATAGTATTCCATTAACTTCAATAATATCTTAAAACAAAGAAAAAAAAATAGTATTCCCTGCAGTGTTCAAATCCATTAAGCTATGGAAGTATCCCCCTAAGGTCACAGTGGAAGCCTTATCATCTGGCACTTTCAAAACCACCAATCAAACTAAACAGATTTGGAAAATATTCTGTAAGTAGAAGTTCCACCATTCCAGACCTTGGACAATATGACAGAAAGGTCTTACCTACACCTTGTCTTTAGTGCTTTAAATATCCTCCCCTGTATGTTACCTTTCCACTGCTGATAAGCTATTTGAAATATATGACACTGAGGTCAAGGAAAAGCTCTACAATGGTTTCCTTTTTCCACAAATATATTCAGAGCATAAATTAGCACTGCATTGGGTCTCCACGCAAAGTTCATTCAGCCTCATATGTATTCGTATGTAGCCATATGTATGGCTATCCTCTGTTTTCAGCTATTTCAGCTACATTTTAGCTATTTTGAAAAAAAATCTCAAGCAGTTTGATTTATATATATATACATATATGAGAGTAAAAAACAGAGTTCCAAATAGTTCCAAACTATTATCATTTCTTTTATCATACTTCTCAAATATCTGCAAGTACCAAGTGTGAAGTGTTTAGTGTTTATCTGCAAAATGAATTAACTCTTCAGCACAAATAGTTCTGCTGATGGGGATGAGAAGACATGATTCGAGAAGGTGACAGAGTGGTATGAGACAACTCAACATGTCCAGATGTGCAGCATTATGGAATTCTAATTCCTAGGGTTTTTTGGAATAGCTGAGACTTATGCAAAAGATGCAGGGAGGCCTGGCTCCTCTTATTAGCGTGAATAGCCAAAGAATTCTTCCCTCCTCTGTTTCTTTTTGAAGAACTTTCCAGATGACCTCACCAATGCCCATCAAGTTAATAGCCTAATATATCTCTTCCAGTTATTAGTACCTAGATTCAAGTAAATGAACAAGCAGTCCTAGGGTCAGTGTAGCTAATAAAGCTTGTTTTCCTATAGATGTAGAACTTTCACTGATGCCTCAACTTGGTCAGGAAAAAGATTTCTATCTCTACTCCACTATAAAATTCCTTATTTTGCCTTCACAGTTCATTTGCAAACGGTAGGATAGTGGTAGGATAGGAGCTTATCTTTCAGCTGTAGAAACTTATGAACATTCAAAACAATCTCTTCTCTTCCTGGACCACACTGAAAAAATTAGTATGAATTCAGTTATTACTGATGTCCTTTACTTTGTTTAAATTAACCTATAGGAAAAAGCACTTGGGTTTCTAGTCAAAGTATTCAATTTACAATAATAATAATTTAAATGCTAATCACTTTTGCTCCAGTGAATAAACAGAGAATGCTAGCGATTCATTTTTCTCTTGTGGAAATTTGGAATTGTCCACCCCTTTGAAAAACAAATGGTGCTAATTCCCATCTTCCTAATTTACAGCTTCCTAACTTACAGAGATCAGAATCTTTAGTAGGGAAACATTTCATACGCATAAAAGTGTGAAAATATTTCTCTTACATTTCTCCTGGTTTGATTAAAAAACAAATAGTTCAAGAGAGTCTGAAAATGATTAAGATATACCTGTGATTTTTTAAAATAGGAAAGGAGAAGCCTTTTCCAGTTATATCTTTGAAGCCCCCAGATAATTTGCCATGATTTTCTTGCACACTTCTATATATATCAATGAGATGAGGCAGAATTCTCTTTCTAAAAAGACACAAAAGCTTTTTTTCCCCCTCTCCTTGTTTGAAATTTCTGTGTGGGCACAATATTCCAATTTTATTTTATTAAGCAAATATCATACTTAGCTTCGCTTACACCAAATTTTGCTGTTGTTTAAATAGGCAGACAGGTAGAGTCAGCTAAATAAAGCTGACTGTGGTCAGATGCTTTTTATTTAATTGTAGTTTTAGCTTCTGTAATAAGAGTAAGAATGCCTGACTGAGAACCCTGAAGATAAGACTTTAATCCCCACTGTATGACTCACTTCAGCTTTACTTTGAAATACTGGTTCCAACATCTGCATCATGCCTTCTTGAGCATATGGACAGGACAAACAATATTCACACTAAAAAGTTTAAACTATGTAGACTATTTCAATCTCAAGCATTTCCTTTCCCATCATTAGAGATTATAAGCTTGTAAAATATTATGAAGACACTGAGGTCATAATCTCTTATGAAAAAAGCTGCCCATTAAAATAAGATTTCTTTAAATGAAATGAAAGAATTAAGAGATAGAGAAAAATTAAGAGAACACAATGGACACTGGAATTCACTGTCTATAGATTTTAGCCTGTTTTATAATTCAGTGGGGGCATTTCCCCTCCTTCAGCTTCATGTAATATCAGACTTCCAAAAAAATTACCTGAACCCACACGGACATAGAAATTCACCCACACTGGGTTTCTTGTTAAGATATTTATAGAATTGGTACTTTCCTTGTCTTAAGGGACGTGCAGGGAGGAAGTGGAAAAGAACGACAAAGCAGAACAAGCTGTAAAGCAGTTATGAAATATTTATCTTTATTCTGTGCACTAAAACCGAATCCAGCTGATGTGCAATCTATTTCAAGACCTCTCAAAAATAAAGCAACATGCCATTTCCCTGGCCAAGAACAAAGCCACAGCACATCATCTCAATAGCTGTGCAGTGCCTCTTTCCATTTGGAGAAGCGCACATCTCTCTCCCCTCCCTGCGTTGTTCCTACATCGCTGCAAGGCAACAGAGAAGGAAGGGGAGCCTGGGAGGATGCATGGTACGTTCCGGCATCAGAGCAGGGAGTTTTTCCTGGGGTTTGGGAGTGGGTTGTGCGCATGCTCCACGGACCAGCGCAGTTTCCTTGCCAACCATGCGGCAGGATTCGGGGCTTACATCGGGCATTTCAAAGCAGTGACCCAATTACTATCTGTCAACAAATTCAGTGGGACAATAGTGAGGGTAACACATTATGGAGATTAAATCCCAGGGACTGAGCTACAAAGATGTCTGGAGCAAAATCTTTGTCAGTTTGAAAGACCAGAACACTATCAACAGAGTTAGCTGTAATGCCTTCTAATTCTCCAATGTTTCTGTGGCTTTTATCGAGAAATTTCTGCCATAATCATTTGCATTCATTATTTGTGTATTTATTTTTTATCCGCATTCACAAACCAGAGACAATATTGCTATAATAGTAATGGGAATTACACATCTCTTGTATATTGCATTCTTGGTTAGAAATGGGCAGACTTGAAGAGAAACAAGGAAAATTAAAAGATAAATATTACTGCAAAATGTAAGAACACGGTGATTAATTTAGAATGCATTTGTACAGTTGGCTATTGTAGGCACAAATCATTAAGCAAACTGAGATTTCTGCAAAGCATTTATTCTGTAAATTTGTATTTATAAATTTACTAAGTGCAGGTTAGTTATAGGGTTTTAATACAGACATTGCCTTCCTTTATTTCCCAGTTTCCTTCTGTTCTTTGCATCTGCTGCAAACTGATTATTCCAATTTAAATAATTCACTTGAAGACACTGGTAACTATCAAGAGAGCTAAATATTGCTTTCAGTGTGTTAAGAACTGCAGAAATTTATATTTAATATATATTTACCTACATACTTTGGTTTCCTAACAATATTACACTGTCACTTTAAATGAGTCAACTTTTTTTAAAAAGCATGTGTCACTGGCTACCAAACAGAATTATCCAAGGAACCACGCAGAGAGCAAAAAATAGCTGCAGCCTGCTGCAGTATCTGTGCATCATGTGTTTTTTTTTTTAAATCATTGAGTGTTTATCTGTTTATTCCTAATATTTTGCGCATATGTATTAGTTGTCTGACTATAATGGCTCATCCTGCAGCAATAGGATGTTACCAAAAGACACGGCCTGTTTCTCCATTAGGCTGCCTCAGACAGAAGGATGTTGATTAATCCCTGAGAGCAGGCACATCTCCACATCTTGAAACTTGATGTTGCCCTCCTTCAGACTGACCCTTATGGACTAGAAGCATTGTTCTTAAATTTCAGAGATTCACAAACTTGATTTGGCTTGCAGGCACCTAAAGTGTGCATATGACACTTTCAAACCGGTGGTTAATTTTGGTTTATAATCTAGCATATACAACACATTCTTTTCTATTTTCTACTGATCAAAACAATCTGAAAATTGTTAAAATACTTTATAAATCATATATATGTCTTTATAAATCATATATATTGTCAATATCTTCCCACAATATATATTTCATCAAACTCATGTTCTCTAGTTCTTTCACAGAGATCACACACCTGTAATGATAACACACTTTATCGCTCTGATTTGCTTTTTCTACTCTTTTTGTTTCCCTCTTCCTTACATTCAGCTTCCCTCTGATTTAGGGACAGTGTGGCAGTATTTTCCATAGTAAAATAGTGGTTTTGTTTACTAATTATTTAGGATGAAATTGTCCATGGAGGCTTTCCCTCTAGGCAGAAGTCTTTAAAGTTTCAGCCAAAAACCTCCTGCTACTCCAAAGAGTGAAGTTAAAGGAAACTACATTAATTTGGTCTCAGGGGTCAGAAATCTATCAAGCTTTTCTTTGAACAACTTTAGGATTTCACTTAGACTTTACAGGAGGGACTTGATATTGCAATGGGATGGACTTAGCACAGTGAGGTGTACACATTCCCCAAAACCCCTCGGACTTAGTCCATGGAATTTATGTCATATATGCATTCATTAGAGATTTGCTGTCTTGGAAACTGATTCTCTCAGCAGTCAAGCCCACGTGCGCTGGGGGCAGAGCATGGCTTCTCTTGCACAGCTGCATCCTGCTAAAATACAACACTGGGAGGAATACCATAGAATCATAGAATCACTGCACCTGACTGTACCTGATCTCAAAAGATCTGATATCTGCTGGTTTATGAAATTCTCTCTATGATTTGCAGTTCTTGTTAATTCTGTAAGAATTTGCACAGTCCAGTCTGCTATCTGTAACCTCAACATGTGACACTTTTATTTTTTTTATCCCTTCCTCCAACTTCACATGTTTTGCAACTGCCACTGACTAAGAGCAGATGCCTAGGTTTGTCCTCTATGAACTGTTAAATGAGAATTACTGTGACAGAAAGAATGGCTATGGAAAACCAGATTCTACTGTCTGCTTTCATCTTTTTGTAGAGGAGGGAAAAAAAAAAAATCCCAGAGTCTAGCCTCTCTTTCTAGTTAGCAGTTCTGGGAATACTCTCAGCAAGTTCCCAGGCCAATGCCTCCTACTTCCATGAGAAACACTTTCAACAAATGTTTCCTGACACTGTGCTACACTTCCTAAAGCCAAAGGCTGATGGCAGTAAATATAAGATAATTCACTTTCTTATACTAAAGGAACATTTTTTGATTGATTGCACATATCACACTCAACTTTTGGCAATGCATAATATCACCAAAGAATAGCTTTATCATTGAGCTATACTGAAGAGTTACTGCTCAAAGCAAGTTTTTTTTGTTTTGTTTTGTTTTTTAAATAAAAAAAAGGGAAAAAAAAAGAATGAAAGCACATCCTACACCACTGCAAGGTAACTAGTGATACAGGGCCAAGAGTTCATGGGAACTCTTCAGCTAAAAACAGACATTGCATTTTCTGTCTCTCTTTCGTTGTTGCCTGGGGGAAATGCTAAACTTCTCAAGGCTTTCTCTTTGGCTAAAGTCTCAGTGCCAATGCCACCCCCACACAGTCTTGACAGCTTTCTACAGCATAGCAGCTACCAGAATACCTGCTAGTGCAAGAGCAATTCTGTTTTTCTTCTCTCAGTTTCTTGCTCCCATAGAAAACAGTGAAAGAAAAATATCATTTGGATATGTCATATTATATGCAGTAGATACAGAATAAGAGATGAAGACCCTCACATCCTAAACATTTCTCTTATAAACTCCCAGATGATATAGTTACCATATTTGCTGCACATTGGAAACTCCAGCAGCTGCCCACACCATCACATCCCACACCATCACTCATCCATTTAACATCATCTAGCCCCGCTAATGCCAAAGCCTTCGGAGATACTTCACTCTCCAGCTGCTGCAAGCACCGAAGGTCTTCATTCAACAGATCCAATGACCTAATATAATACATTCAATTCCTACCCATCCACTGCATTTTTTCCTAAACACAGAGCTTCTGACTATGTACTTGGAAAAGCACCTGCTTTACCAGACAGTCCTTGGCTCCTAAACTCCTGGTAAAAAGAAGAGCTCAAGGACTGCTCTGTGACCCAAACAGCAGATACAATGGGTCACAAGGCCCATGTAATGCAGCCTATGCTTTAATTATCACAAACCATGAATACTGGAAAATCAGGTCAACATGCATAGCCCCCTCCCCTCCCCCTCAAATTCATGCTAAACACATACAACAATACTTCCCTTCAAAAAAAAAATCTTTCTTAAAATGGAGCTTTCGTTCTGTGGGTTTTTTTTCTGGTTCCTGTTCCTTCAGAATGCATCTTCACATTTCAAGCTCTCCTCTAGAGCCATGAATGTTTTTCCTCTAAATAATAAAAGCAGATATTTGCATGTAATATTACATAAAATAACCTGTTGTTAGTCTTTTCAAAATTGTAGAGAGACATGGAATACAACTCCAGGCAGCAGCCACCTTAGGTACCACGCCTCTGCTCAAAAATCCTTCTCGAGGAAGGTCCCATTCTCTCCTTTGACCCTGTTCTGCTTTCAAGGGACTATGAATAATGACAACTATTATTTTCTCAAGGCCAGTTCCGCCCGAGATCTATTTGGCTCTGAAGAACAGTGCAGCATGGGAAAGCTGCAATCATTTTCTATTTTCTATTTTCTAAATTCACTTGATAAGAAATACCAGCATTCAGCTCTGCTTTACTCATGCTGCTAGAAAGCATGTGCCCTGCTTGGTGCCATGACTCTGAAACTCAACGGTCTAATCCTTGCTTCACAACAAAGGCAAATATTCTACAAAATGCATTTTCTCCAAAAATAAGTTCTTACAGCTCTATTCATGGTGGCTTAAAGGACCTAGTTTGTCCCTCAGAATTGAGAAAACCCAGTCTATTCTGCAAACTTTTCTGGATTTTCTGGATTTTTCTAAAAATGAAATATAGCAGTTACTGCATGGTTACTGCATGGTGTGTACAAGACAATATGTATTGCAGCCCTGAACTCGAGAAATGCTTCACCAAGGAATTATCACCAGTGTCATACAGAATAGTATTTGAAACTGCTGAATAAACATAGAAATCCAGACCATACTGCATAGTAAACATATCACTTAAAGTTATTCAGAAATGACAGTAAGCTTAGTGTTAAATAAGCCACACCATTCAATGTGGTTCCTGACAGAGAGGAAAAGGAAGAGATGGTCTCAGTCAATGGGAAACCTAAAGAAGAGTATAACTTTCTGCCTAGGCTCATAGCTGAAAGTTGCACAGTCTCCACAAAGGAAAAAAAAAAGACATTTGTTTCCCTTCTTCCTAGGCTTTCACTTTTGGTCCATAAAACCACAGTTCCTCCTTGTTGACAGAGACAAGTAAGATCCGATCAAATGGTAAAATCCCAAGCTCCCCAATACAGTGAGACATTAAGGAAAAAAAATAAAAAGTTTTGTTGTTTCTTTCCGAGCAGACAAGAAAATCTTCCAGAATTGTTATTAGCTGTGACTCTTTCTGTCCCTTTTTTTTTAACAAAAGCTTCCACTTGTGTCCAAGTTAACTACTAACTCCTCTTGTCTCCCACCACGCACAGTCTTTCTCCATCTCCACTTTCTATCCTTTCCTCTGTATAGCCTTCTTAGTTGCTCTCTCTGATCCCCAAACTATTCATTAGGAGCTTCAGCTAGCCCTCTCCTAGAATGTCCTGGGCAGCCTGTCTCTAGGTGTTGCACATGGCAAGCAGGAAAAATTTGTAACTCTAAATCTACCAAAATAGGTAGGATAAAACACAGCTGCATTGCACCTGAGCCACAGTCTTATTAAATACAATGTCTTTTACCAATGGGGACCCTAGTATATTCTAACCCAAGCAGGAAAATTAAGAAGGACAGCACTGGGGAGGAGGGAAAAAAAAAAAAAAAAAAAGATATTTACTCTTTCCTTCTCCATTCTCTGCCCTCATCATCCCCTAGCAGTTGAACAATATTTCAGAATACTGATCTTTGAAAGATATTATAATTTCTGTATAAAAAAATCTATTTCCCAATATTTTGATACTTCTGTTTGTACAGTATATGTGACATATATGACATAACGCATTGATTAATATCATTTCCTTACTGAAATTAATTCAGCATGCATATAGGATAATTTACTTCCGAGAAATGACCCATTCCAATAAAAAAGTAATGCTGGTTTTGGGAATACACCTTTGAGTCATGATTTCTTAGTATTTTCTAGTCATGTACTGGATTTAAACAGACCTGATTCTTGTCAGTCACCAAGGTGTAAACTCAAACAACTCATCCTGAAAGCGCCTGGATCAACATATAGATAGATCATCACTACTGGTAGTGACACATACTCTGATGTATCATGATACATCATGTACATACATCAGTGTATTAGGGAACTAACTTCTTAGCACTGTCATTAATTATTGCTGAATTTACCTTTCTCTTACAAAAATTGGCTGTTGGACATTGAAGATAAAATTTTATCCTCTTTCCCTCAACAAACACAGCAGAAATTCTAAATTCAGAGACCTTTACATACTGCACTTTCTCCATTTGATTTGTAATCACAAAATTTCCTTCTAATTCCATGGGCAGCAAAACTGATAAATTTGGCATTGTGTCCAGTCATTCTAATCCTGTCGTTTGTTGTATAGTCAGATGCTGAAGAGGGCAAAACTATTCTTGGTTGCTATTTAGTAGGCAACTGCAAAGACTACATCCATCACATGCTTTGATCCTAAAACTAAAATACCAAAGCCTGAGGGCTACGCTTATTTGCCATATAAAAGAAACAATATTGCAAGTTATTTGGAAATGCGTGAATGAAAATGGGGATAGGTGTATCTATACTCAGTGTCACCAGCACATTTGAAATTTTTATGTAATGTTTATCCTATTGACAGAATATGTATCAAATAGGTAACTTGAAAAATAACATTTTTTCTAAAGTCCTGAAGGCTACAGATTTGCTTTTAAAACACAATTTCTGAGATTCAGTGCCTATCTCAGTACTTCTTGGAGCTCACACTTTGTTAGCAGTGTTAGAAAAATTTATAAATTATCTTCAAATGAGATAGCTTAAGTAGTAGAAATAAATCCTGCTACAGCTATGCAGAGCTAACCTCAGTGTACTTTTTCCATTAAGATCAATTAGATGTTGTGCTCAGAGTTCTGTGTAGGCACTGCAACACTGTCATGATGGGACACTGATCCCACATATCATTGGGGAAGATATCTGTGCCTTTTCTTGTGTAGTTAATATACCAATTGATTTCAAAGAAAGTATATACCTCTGTTTATTTATGTTTCATCATACATTGTTATATGTTAATACAAAATTGTAAATATAATATCCATGTTTTCAGCTGCCAAAGACCTATCTTTTTCACCAATTCAATAGATGAAAAAGTTGTGATTAGCTTTCTACATTAAAATCATTATTTATCTGAAGAAGATAGTTTTAAACAAGCAAGCAAGAAAACACAAGTCAACATGGAAAGTCATTCATCCCATGTGTGTGTCTTTCTAAAAATCAACTTAAAAAAAAAAAAAGATTCTTACCAGAATAACTGTCCTGAACTATTCATATAATATGTCTATAACTGTCAGGAAATCCACTACTACTGGAAGGGACTGAGGTTACAACTTTCCAAAGTGTTCTTTCCTTTTATATACTGAACAGACTTCGACCATATGTATATCACAACACTGTCTTAGATTATGTCAGTGCTAAAAATCAAAGGTCTGTCACTTTTCATTTTAACAACAGATGCCATGTGCATAATGATTGCAGCTCCCTTAGTTTTGTTCATTTAAATAAACTCTAAAGTAGGACAGTCCAGACAAGATACTTCAGTAATCTTTTATTCCACACATTTGAGAACTTTTAATTAAAGAATTTTTAATTAAAACTGGTGCAATTTTTACAAATCACTAAACAATCAAGTTCCATACTTTTTTTGAATTACAGTAAAATCTAGAGGCCTCAGCTGAGATTAGAGTCCTATTGTCTAGATATAAACACTCTGACCCACTAAAGCAATAAACCAGTCATAGAATAAATGAGAGAAATAAGAAGTCATCTCTTTTATGACTTTGACAGATAAGAACTCAAGGCACAGTGAAACAGAATAAGACTTTCAGAGGTACAAAGAATTTTGTGATAATTTCTGTAGGTGAAAGATAAAAGATACAAAAATCAATTTCATTTCTTTCATGCCTCAAACTAGTATTTTAAATTACGCTCATTAGTTTTAATAAAGCAGTATTTTAAAAACAGTAATTTATTGATTACTGGCTAAAAGAATACACTTTTGAAAGCCAAGAATATGACTCTTCATAAATTCACTATATCTTAACAGTATCATTCATCATTTTATTAAACATGATAGAAATCACTGATGTGATCCTTTGCCTATTTTCAATATTTTTTAACTGACAGTAACAACTACAAGGGCATAGAAGGGATAATGCTTGTACCTACCGACCTGGGGACAATTGGAATTACCTATGGAAGGTCTTTGGTAGGGGTTTTGCTTTTTCTTGGTTTTATTGTTTGTATTTTGTTAAATATCCCAATGGAATGGTGGTTTTTTAAAACCACTTTATCAAGTAAGCATTCTGTGCCTCACAGATCCAGGACACAGCCTATGTTCATTAACCAGATTATCTCATCTGCCCTACAAGATTTTTTCCTTCACATTATTGACATTTTACATTTTTGTTGTATGACATTCATAAGCCAGTTTCACAAATGACAAACTGCTGTCTCAGTACCGTAAGTGGCAAAACAGATGAAGACGAGCTGGAAAAAAACCATTAACATCAATATAATCTTATGAATATTAGCTGTACATGCCACCTCTCATCTACAGAAAGAAGGTCTCCCAAATATGAAATGCATATCTAATATAATTTTTAAAAAGTCACTGTATGCAATCATTTCAACTGCAAACATTCTGGTTATCTACCCAGCTTATTAGATCATATGTAACGACCTCTCACATTAGAAATAATGAGGTTAAATGATCTATTTATTTGACAGTATGCTTTTGAAAGGTCTTGATAATCCTTATCACTGCGTGACCTTTGAAGTTTGTTTTCTTTCAAATATCATTGGGAAGTCCTAAAATTGAATTCTGTTGTTGCCTAATTAAGACCAATTACATCTCAGATAAAAGTTTAAGACAATGGTTGGAACATTTTGCCATGGGCTAGCTATATTTAAAAGATACTGCAAAAATTGCATATTTAATAAAAAATTTAAATCTACGTCATTCACAGTTTTCTTTCCCAGTATTACACAACATCTTTGTGAACTGGACAAAAACAGATTCAAATCATTTAGCTTTTAGCAAAATAACTCAATCTGATAAATATAATCACCTGTGGTCCTCAGTACATCCAGAAGATAGAATTACTGTAAACTTTGGAGAAAGGAAATTAACACATAAGCATCCAGAACAAAGCTATGAGCTAAGGGAAGTGAGTTGGTAAACCATGAATCCCAGTCAAAAGCACAGAGCTTAACAGAAGACATTGTTAGTATTTTCTCCTGCTACATGTAAGTAGGACAGGTTTGAACCATTTCCAAACTGTTCGGTTCACCAGCAAAGAAAGTATGTTGGTAAATATTTCATAAGCTGATAAATCAGAAGAAATGAATGCATACCTGGCAGTATCAAAATAAATAAGGCCTGCATTCCTTGTTCTGCATATCTTGATACTGAGGAAGCCACAAACTTTCTTTTTTTTTCTTCTCTCTTCTTTTTTTTTTCAAGTCACTGTTCCTTTATGTTTGTCCTTCAGTAAGAGGATTGAATTAGCAGAAAATACTTTAAAAATTAAGGAGACCACCACAAAGCATCTTACTTTCTGTTATGAAAAACAGTTATGGAACTGCAGAATGTTTTCTTAAATAATATGATTATAATATGACTAGCTCAGAACAAATAGTATGTAACCCCCTCCATAAGCTACCCTTAGAAATTTCCAAAACGTCAAACACAAGGGCAGATGTTTATTCACTCCACCTATATAAAATGTAATTGTCTTTCCTAAATACTTTGTACACTCTAAAAATTCATTTTAAGTATAAGAAATATAGGAGTGGGAGCAGGAATTTTGGTCAATTAGTTAGCTTTACTCATAGATTGCACACTGACATCAGTATTTGTCTAGCATTTGAATTACTTCTAAACATATCAGTTTTGAAGCAAACGATTGCAGATTCTGAAATAAGTGCATGCTGAATTAGTCATTTTCCATTAAAACTATGAAGTAAAATTGCCTAGCAACCTAAGAAAATTAATTCAGAGATTAAAATAAACACTGTGACACTGACAGAGCAACTGCTGCTCTAGCCCAACAACCATAGAAACACTTCAAAAAGACGCTAATGTTTCCTCAGCTTTTCTTAACAAAAGAAAAACATCAAATGATTTCAGAAAGTGACTCAAAGGACAAAAACAAAACAAAACAAAAAAACACACAGTCAAAGCAGTTACATAAGGCAAATGCAACTGCAAAAATAATTGCCCCTTTTCTAAATAATGCCATTAAAATGCAAAAATAAAGTTTATTAATAGATCTGACCATATTAAAGAAACTTATTGAGATATGAAGGCTTCCAACATACTTCCCCACTTAAAAAGAGCAAGTTTGTTTCATTACATTCATGCTATGCAAGCATTCTATATTTTTCTGCTTATCAGCTTAATTTACTACAGAAATCATTAATGTCCCTAACTGAAAAAGCTCTGTAACATTATAGGGAAGACTTTAAACTATACAATTTATTACACTGAGGTTATTATGAAATAACACATACTAAAACACATAAGAGTTTTAACACAACAGAGTTTAAGGACAGTAAGGATGACTGCAATAATTTAGTTTTATGATTGCTACTCTTACATTGCATGCTACATCTGGGCCGTTGTGTAATTCTTTGTCCCTGAAGAGCCTAGTAAAATTATCCCTGTAGAAATATAATCATTACATTCTGCAGCAACACTAAAGTCTATCACCTTGGCAGGATATTAGAATAGAGGAATGATTGTGGATCAGTGATTCTCAAGTGGCAGAACTAAGGCCTCTACCAGTAGATATGCCATCTTTCCAGCGTGAAGTAAAGAGTTTGTATGCACTCAAAAAAAGATCAAGAATTACAAGGACAAGGTCAACCAAAAGAGAAAAACGAGAAAAAAAAAAAGAGATCCCAGAGAATATCACAAGATTTAGCAACTAGAATAGCTACATCACATTTAGGTGAGTTTACACTAAAATATAATAATAAAAATAAATCTCATATGAGAAATATATCAAGACAGACAACTAGTAAAAAGGACATATTGGAAGAGTCCCCCTAGATGGGGACATATAACTGCACTCTCAGAAGAGAGGGGTACATTTAAGTTCTTTACGTAACAGTCAAATACAACCACACATAGCTACAGATCCTTTAAACTCTTAATTACATATCTGTATATTTGAATCACAGTCAGAACAGTTATAGCTACTTGAGCTTATGCTAAAATAAAAAGAATGTCACTAAATATAGAATAAAATGTGTTTTAGACTTCTAGAAAGGAATAATGAAGGAAAGTAATGGAAGGATATCTTTTGAAAGCATAGGCAATATAGGTGGGATAGACCGTGCATAGCATTTAAAGAAAGGAAGTCAGCAAAACACCCTTTTTCAAACACCTCCATAAAACCAATAGAAGACCCCAATTGTCAACAACATTTTCTTCTGCATCTTACATATTTAATGACTGTGCCAGTTGGGGAGGGGAAAAACAATATCTAACATGAATTATTAGCATAAACACAAGCTACTCACTGCTAGGTTGCTAGGCTTCAGGGTTTCACTGGTGACTAAACCTAGAATAATTTTGAATAATAACATCTTTGAGAAATGGTAATCTCTATATGCTGGTGAATATTTGAAACAAATTTATTTACTTTTTATTTTTTGGTCTTTGCCTCACATGCAAAGGGTACGATTCTATATACAGCATGCTTGCTAAATCCTTTGGTTAAACAGTAATAAGCACCCTTTTTGATTAATTTCATCTGATGGGTGTTATAAAATCAGAAGTTGTTCCTGCTAATCCTACATATAGCTTAAAATGCATTTTTTACCATTAAGATTTTAGATGGCAAATATCTCAGAACTAAATGTTTATTTTCTTTTCATTCTAGACACAGGATTGGACAGACTCATCCTTGTCAGAACCCAGTACTTTGCAATTACAGAAAAAAATTTAGAAATTACTCAGTTCTAAAGGATTTAAAGATCTATTCCAGTCTTCCACACCAAACAGGCTGGTGCAATTACATCAGACTTACAATAAAAGATTAAAAATCTCCCCCATGATACATCATGTAAGGAAAGAACATAGGATAATCCTGATGTTGTAGGTCCTTATGCTAGTAGAGACTTTATGAAATTAAACTCTCAGATATTTTCTTGGAAAGCAGTCCATGCCTTGGGGAAAATTCCATCTGCATAACAGATTTGATGCTTTGCTTGGCCCAAGCATGTGAACCAGACACACCAGCAAAATATTTCATTACTATTAAAATACCAGTTTACTCTGTCTGCAAATCAGTCTGTTATTAAAAAAAAAAAAAAAAAAAAAAAACATCTTCACTGAAAATTAACACAGGTGACAGAAAAACAAAACTGATTTCTTTTTTAAAAAAAAAAAAAAAAAAAAAAAAAACAATCTTCAGTGAAAATTAAGAGAGGTGAGAGAAAAAGAAAAGTGATTTCTTGGAACCTGCAAAAGCCAATTTAGGTTTCAAAACATGATATAATGTACTGCAATATCATGCAAACAAAATGAACAAAAATCCCCTTGAAAAAAACCTTCATTCAAGCTTCATTCCAATCTCCTCTCAGATTCTATTTGATTGCTAGCTATAACATTACCATGCCCAGTCATAGATTTCTGCTCAAAACCTGACAGCTATACGTAAATTAATTTGCACTAATTTTATACCCTAAACTTACCAAGATTGTGTGTTTCATTTTTGCATATGTGACTAATCCATATAAAACCCATGAGACATACTTGACATCAAACATATATTAATAAACTGTTGCAGGATCAGAGCGCCTTGGTCACTGCTTTTCAATACATTGAAGTTATGTAGGTCCATAATTTCAGATGCTAATATTAAACTAAACTAAAATCAAGATTTATATGAATTTACACACAAAATCTGCTCATGACTACAACATTATGGATAAAAGTGGTCTGCAATACTTATAAGGATGGTGAATTTTGACAGAAAGAGGAAGTGTTACATAGCCAATAAAGCCAAGAATAAAAAAAAATATATGAAAGTTTATCAATTTTTATCTCCATAAAGGAACACTTCGAAGAAAAATGAATGCTGTCTAGTTCAGCAATATTATTCAGTTATGTCCTAATAAAATGCCTTTAGATAGCATGAACATATCAAAAGGTTTGTCTACTGTCTTTTAGGATGCCCACTTAATAAGAAAGTCATTCAAATGTTGAACACAGCTCTTCTCAGAACTGTAAAATATGTTCAAGAACATACTTAACCAGATTTTTAGCAGTTTCTAATGAAATTAAACTCAAAATACAAATGTGCTTTCAAGACCTTTTGTAGACATGGATTTCATCGTAGCATTTTGGATGTGTTGCACAGTAACAGATGTATTACACAGTATCTCCAAATAAAATATGAATTCCGTTTAAAAAAAAAACACCTCTCAAAGTGTTTGTTGGTTATTACTTCTGGTGCAATACCTTGTAATCCTATTAATGGGTTGTGATCAAGTCACAAGAAAGCCACAGACAAAAGAGATGGGAATGTCACACAGACATTAAAAACAGAGTAAATCAAGAGTACAGCATAAGAACGAGAATTGTTTGTGTGATCAAATGCAGTGGAACTGCAGTGGAACTGTAATCTAGCTATCAGATTTTTCTCTATTATGTTTAAAGGAAAGATTTGAAAGAAGATACCATAAATGACATTTGTACATGTGTATAATGAACCACAATCTACTGATAGGAAGAGTCAAGTAAAAAGCATGGATATGCTTATATATTAAAAAACTTAAATTACTAGCTGATCAGAGCAGTCAATCTCTCAGTAAGAAATCAGAAGTCTGTGAAAATCCCTGGAAATCAATTGTACTTCTATAGTGAAGCACCAGTAGCAAATAGGAAAACTATGTTTTAAATCTAAACAACATGCTCTATTCCACAAGAAAATAAATCATTGTATTTGTGCAGCTTACCCTAGGATCTTTTTCTGTACAGTAGTGATTTATCAACAAATCATGAATAAAGCAAAAATCATGCAGCAGGAAGCATTTCATATGAAAACTACTCAGTTTAAAATTCAATAATATAATATTCAATAACTTAATTGAATTCTTTTTGGTACACATCGGCCTGTAGTCAGTTTCCCTTCTCAAGGCAAATTCAAACATTTACTTTCATCCTTAGTTATGCCTACTGAGTCATCACTTACAAAAGCTCAGAAACTTACTACCTCCATAAATTAAGCTACATGTTCTTTATTAGCATACAATCTTTCTTAAAAGCATCATCCTTTATAAGTTGCATGGTTATTTTCTGACACATGAAGAATTCCAGAGTTCAAAATGTTATTGATTTACTGTCATCACTATCAACTACACATACACACAACATGCAATATGTTCAGGGACAGTTAGTTCATTCAGATTTTTCTCAACAAAGCAGTCCAACAGCCAGAGAGCCTGCATTTGGTCTCACATAAGAAAACATGCCCATCATCACTTAACATAGAATGTGATCTTCAACTGAATGATTTTATAGTTGGTTAGGTGACCCTCACACACTTCCTGAAGTAAGATCAAGAGTATGCCTGCCTCTCTGCCTCCACATGGCTCTCTAATGACTAAATTAGAATTCTCCTGTATTTTGTAGTGGAGATGCTATGTTTTATTTCACTTGAACTGTCTGTCTAATTCTGCCTACATAATAACACCTTGCAATTTTTAGCCCCAGGGAGTACAACCAAAGAGCAATTATAAACTACAATAACATGTAAAAGTTGTTCAGATAGGGCTCTACCAGTAGGCTATATACAGATGTCTTTAGCAGCATGCCTAGAATGCCATAAAAATCAAAGTGTTCCACAAATTCTCACATCATCTCAGGTCATTTGAGCTTTATAGGTCAAAACGTATGACTCAAATTCCACCAAAAGATCGAAGAGACAGCCAGGTAAGATCTGAAATACTGAAATCTTATCAGTCTTTGTAGTATCATTTTTACCTTCTCATCATTTTATTTTCAATACAATTTCATCAGAATATAACTGTATCTTAGACATAGTGAGTAGCTTTTCAGCCTGCAGGTAGAAGAATTGGGAATTTGATTTGTAATAAGTGACTCAATATTCAAGGCTCAGTATTCAAAAAAACTTCGAAATCCTAACCTATTTTTGCTTCAAACAGAGTAAAACCTGGTACCTGCTTTTTACTTCACTATGTAAATATGTGCCCTGATTTCAAAAGATACTTTTTCAAAAATATGCCTTTAGTTTCCACTTCGTTCTAACATGGAGTAAGTATAAGTACTACATAATTTATTCAAGTAACTATATATAAACCTAGCAGCTGCCTATTCATCTGTTTGGAGATTCTTTGCAACATTTCAGAGGCAATTTAATAGCTGATGTCCTGCTGTCCATCAGGAGAAGGTAGGTACCTAACACACATAGTAGCTCCCGATCACTTGAGACTCATTGCTGTTTATATGTTCCTGTAAACTTCTGAATTGTTTAGGTGTTTGTAAAGCTATCCTTTGGCTATAATTTCCAACTTACAAATACTGAAGATCAATTTGTGCCCTCCCCATCATCTACATATACACAGTATGGATATTAAACAAATATTTACAATACTCGAATTAAGCAAAGCTACCAAGCTAACATCTTTACAAACCATACTGCAACTTTGTCAATATATTCTCTTAGGCAATGTGCACTGGACTAACGCGGAACAATAAGATTAGTGGCTATAGCTACCAGATTATAATACCCAGCTCCCTTTCCCCCATACACTCATAAATACCAGCCATACACATACCCATCTTAAACAAACAGCAGGGCAGCTGTATGCTGCAGTACTGTCTAGCACTAGCAACTCACTGCTATATGAAAATTGCATTCTTGATGCCCTTTTATGTCCACCAGGACTTAAATCCAGAATAATGTCACTAAGGTCAGTGTTTCTATTTATTCTATTCTATTCTATTCATTAACCAGAATGGATCATGACAATACAAGGTATAGACATAAACAGGTATCAAATTTTTACTACTGCATTGGTGTTGGGAATAGAGATGATGCAAAAGAATCACAAAATTCTGTCTGTCTACATAAAGAAAGAAAGTAATTTCCCTTTGACAACTCTAATATGTACTACATAAAATGAGAACATTTGTGCTTCCATGGGAAATGAGAAAAATTATGAAAATCATCTAGTCAGAAACATTAGGTAGGTATGTAGTATATATTCTTCTGTTACTTTATGGCAAAAAAGTATGAATTTAAATACAACATTCTTTTTTTTTCCATTTCTAAATTTATCCAGTGGTCATGTCATAGTGTGAGTCAATAACCACACCTGTATGTGAATTCACCTCATATGACTGAATGTTTCCCATTTGTAGGATATTTTACTTGTTTAAACAGTTGTATAATATTTTAAAAGAACTTCGAAAAATATCACAGTATTTTCTTATTATATTCTAGATTAGCTACATATACCTTCTAAAACCTAATACAGAGGAGTGATTTCTCCTTTTAGGCTTTAGGTGCCACCAGGTGCAGAGTCTGCCCTCTCCTTTTTTGTTTCTTCCTCCTAAAAGACATTGGAAATAGAATGACCCATAGCTGTAAATATTTATTAATGTGAAATGTTAAAAGAATCTTGAAGACTTAGGACTTTACTTACACATAAAACAGGAATAACAGAAGCAGTAACAGTGCAAACTTTTTCACAGTCTTCAGTGAGTTTAGACTTCGGAGAGTTCACCTTTAACAGCTCATACAATGTCTTCCCAACTACACAGTACAGATTGTAACCACAGCACTAACTTTTGCACATTGTTTCTAACCTTAAATATTAAGAAATCCCAAAACACTTGAGGAGCTGTTGGCAACTCGTTCTTTGGAGCAGAAGTCTGAAGGTAGACAATTGTTAAGGAGAGGTTTGAAGAAGAGATTGAGAGCAAATGATTTGGGCAGGTGGAGGTAGATGATGGTAGGGGATATGTACTGGTTTCATGTTGGATCGGAGTCCTGTGCTATCCGAACATAGGCCTGAGATCCCAGCCTGGACAGGCTTCTTCATTTCTGTCCTGTGATACCAATCATCATACAACCCCAAAAGCTCAAGAGCTACTGCTCTCAATCCTAGACAAAAATATGCAGTCCTAAATTCTTAGCTACAGCCAAATTTATCACAACATGTCTCGCTTATGAGTTGTAATAAAATACCACAGGTTCGTCCCATTGTATTTCTCTAAAGACTTTTGAATTAATTCAAAATTATGCCAGATACTTATTGCATGCAGCCTAATACAGTAAGAGAAGATCCAGTGGGAAACCGGGGGTGGCAGCCTCTAATGAATCACGTCAAAAAAGACAGACTGATTCACCAGTCGTGGAGCCTGGTTACATCACTGTTCTAGGCAGTGTGCACAGTTTCGGCTTTCTTCATATGAGAAACCAGGCCAAGGAACCAAGTGCAATAGCAGCTCTTCATGAATAAGAAGTGATATACTTTTCTTTGCCAAGTAAAAAAAACTTTCTTCTCCCTCTCATCACTTTAACTTGACATAGAACCAACATTTCTTAGCCTCTTCTTCACTATGCTTATTATGCACAGCTTCTTTGTAGTTAGACACCAATTACAGCTACACTACTACCAGATGTGCATCTTCTCATGAGCTTTTACTTTTATAAACTGTGGAAAGAGTTTTGTGCACTTCGCATTGCTATTTCAATGCAGTGTGTTGTGAAAAATTGGTATAAATCAAGCATTTTAAATAGATTCCACCATTATTTATGAAATATCTACACAAGTGTTGAAATTACCACGGGCAATACTTATTTACCAGGGAAATTACTTCTTTACCATGGGGAATACTTATTTACTAGTGGGGAATACTTTCTCTTGAAAGAATGTATGTAATAATAATTATGAATAGAGTACTAACAACATCATGAAGTTCTCCCTGAAAAGCCAAGCATACATTTACAATCTGGCATTTACAGAGGAACAGAATTTGACTTCTAGGCTGTATTTATAACTATAGTCACTCAACAAGATCACAATGCACAATTTTGTGTTTTGTTCACTTTAACCATCTTCCTAAAAACAGTCAATTGTTTTAGAAAACTTTTATTTTAGAGGTGAGATTTATAAAACTAATTTGCAAAGGATGAATGGCCATCTTGGAATTTTTGTACTCTTGTTATTTTATTTCTTAATATACAATCCCAATCCTCACTTTCATCTACTATTAAGAACTCTTACCTTGCTAACTCAGAGTCTAAGTCTTGGAGTCTTGTCCCCACCTCCCTCAATCCCCAAACCCTCTCCCTCCCTCTAAAAAAAAGTACTGAAGGTAAAGAAAGCAATTCAACCTTTCTTTCTTATGGCTGAACAAGCAGAGTCAGTGTGTACATATTACTGACAGCATCCTGGATTCCTCCTGATTTTATTCTGAATTGCTACATAAAATTTTACTGTGATGTTCTGTAATGAATAAAAAAGATTTGATAATAGATTTAAGATTCATTTACATCATTAATGCAGACCAAATATTGACTCATTTTTCATTTTCTGATATTCTATATTATGATAATATTAAATACATTTTTGTGCGTTTTTTTGCTATGCTACTAGTACCATAGTGAAATTCTTGACTATGCTTGTTAGGTATACTACAGTCAAGAGAGCTTATGTAACACCAGCTCTTCCCTACACTTGCTGCTGTACACACATAGATGTGTGTACAGCAGTACACCATCACCAGTAGCTTAGATTAAAAAAGGAATTCAAACTACAAAATGAATTTATGGTAGAACCCTAAAAAGGCATACTCATCTTCAGTTTAATACAGGTAGTAAAAATATGAATTACTGTGCTACAGACTGTTTCTTTTCTGAAATAAGATTTGTAGTGAGAATAGTTCTAAGCTCCACTAAAAAGAAAAAAAAATACAGTTTTCCCCTTCCTCCCTTCTAAAAGATTTCTACTGAGAGGAGTGCCTAGAAATAGGAGATAATCATTGCAAACTCAGTGGTTTTATGGAGAATAAGACCTGTTCTGCAGAAACTGGACTGACAGTTTTTTCCACATAGAACAGCTAGAAGTTGACGTCATTGTTTTTCAAACACTGGCACTGACACACATGCCAATTTACACATGAGCTTTCAGAATTAGCATACATCCCTGAAGACATCAGTGAAATTTCTGCTTCTAAGTGGAGTTTAGAAAAACATTTTAGAAAAACAAACCAGTAAAATAAATTACAGGCTCTATCTCTACTGGATTTTTCAGATAGCAAATTTGCAATCAAAGCTCCTACTACATTACATTTCTTCCGAATGTACCATAAGGCCAGTATTATGGAAAGAGTAATGGGTCGATATTTCCAAGGCATGACAGCTTTGTTAGGATATATTTTAGTGTTCTACACATGTAGCACACGTGCTTCAGCCACATCTTCTGCACAGATTCAGTTGTCAGAGAACTACTGGCAACTGTGTACATACAACTGAACTATCCTCCACAAACTGTCAGCACAGGAGACGCACGGTTGAGACTGGGCTAAAGGGTTCTTCTAATCTTTTAATATAGAAAAATGAATACAGAATACTTTGTTTAGATATATATACACATAAAATCAAAAATGCTGAACAGTACTATCTCCATTTACCAAATGAGGACTCACATGCCAAGAATTTCCAAGGCCAACAGCTAAAAATATTGGGGAGTGGAAAATAGGGAAATCAATTTAAACAATATATTTTCCAGCAATTCATTTCTTTCAGAAACTAGATATGTGATATATTTCCCTGATGGGAATTTTCCAAGATACAGCCTTGAACAAATAGTGTTAAAAAATAGAATATACAGAAAAGATACAAAGCAGAAGGACATTATTTGGAATCACTATGGCAAGATCGTTTGCACTTATGAATATCATATTGCATAAAAATCCATAAAAATAAAATAATAAAGACCCTGCACGTCGCAGGCCTCCTATTATATATATTTTTTATGAAATACGTCCATATGAAAATATTCCCTTCCATCATGGCTGCTGGCAAAATGTAATGCTGTTCAGTGGGAGGCTTAAAGAATCTGCTGCGATGAGTATAGGAATTGATAAACAGTTAAAATTCATACTGCGATTGATTTTATAGAAAATAGGAGAAAGAAAGAAATGAATGGTTTCACAGAAGATGGATGGATAGTTCCACAGAAGGCTGAAAATTACAATGAATGTGCTATAATGCAAGTTGCTGGGACACTACATTTGGAGAATATCTAGTCCAAATAAACTAGAGCTATGCCATGGAGATCAATAAAACAAATGATAGAGCACGCTTTGTGAAAGCAAAACCAGGAACTATGAAGGATAAATATCAAGTTGAGCTAATAACAGTCAATATTTTTCCTCAAATATATAGTTCAAGCCTTACGAGAGATCCACAAATTCAAAAGCATACATTTATTTTGTTAAAATTTTAGTTCTGCGTTCAAGCATCCCCCCAAAAATCATTTCTCAATGCTTCCCATTTTCACCTAAATAGTGAATTTTCTTCAAACTCCAAATACATTTTAAGAGTCATCAGAATCCAAAGTAGATCCATGATAGGTGGACAGCAACTACAGCCCTATTCCCCTCCACACCAATACGGAAAAATAAATATAATTTGTCAGCTTTAACATTCTCCTGTCAGTGTCTGTGATGACAGCTGGGTACCACTAAAGGAAAAAAAAGGCTGAACACATGGCATTGTAAATGGAGAGGGGAGGCAAAAAATCAGTAGTGGTAGCTGTTGTAATCACACTATTGAGTAATCACACCATTTTGAGTGGCTATTGGTCATTCAACTGCTTATCAAATGAACAATGAGGACACAGTTCATCAATAACAGTAGCTTCCTTTAATATAGAAATTGATTCACTTTTTTTCTCCTCCATTTTTATTCTAATAAAGATGAGGATGTGGGGGGTAGAATTTTATTATTTTTCGAGGCAATATTATTTACTAACAATGAAGTTTTTGGATTTAGTGTTCAAACTGTACTTCATTTCACTTGTTTTTATAACAAGCATAGTAAAATGACACTGAAAACTATGACAGTGGAAACCTATTTCCCATGTAAAGAAAAAAAAAAGCATAAGTGATATCTTAGATTTGTAAATATAAAGCACATGAAATAATTTGAACCCTGCAATGAAAATACTGCAAGTATTCAAATTATTTTTGCAAAAGGAACTATACTTATGCTTTGTACTTTTTCTTATTATTTGGCACTTGCAAAAAAATGAAGAAACTGCTAAAATTACTAATCAACTATTAACCTATTTATATAAATATATATGCATACATATATACGTGTATATAAACAGAGAGCACATACAGCCTTGACTATCTATATGCATCCCCATAAAATCAAGACCATAAGCAATCCAGAGCTGCATTCTGTCTAAATGGGTCAGTTATAATGAGGAAGCACAACATTTACATGTAGGAAGCGGATTGATCAGGGAGCAGAAAAACAGACTATGTCATCAAATCAGAAAAATATCTTTACATGCAATTTGCATTAACCAGATTTGTGTGTTCCTAAGTCTTCCTCAAAATGGGAAATTGATTTCTCAATAAATTCAAAATGAATAACAGAATTTAAAGGTGGCAAATATTCACCAGGATTTTTCTTTGTGCTTGGAGAAAAATAAAATGAAAAAAATCTTGCTTGCTTTCATTCTTGTAATGCTGCTTAGGCAGAACAAGGTTTCAGTGAAATGGCTTTATAAATGCTATACTTTTCAGAGATTCAGAAATTAGTAAATGGTGCAGAAATAATCTTCAGATGCACCTTTAAACACTAAGACACCCTATCACATTCAGTTATTTTCAGGTTGACCAGAAATATAACAGAAATGCTGTGAATATGCTATGCTCATCTTGCTAAAGCAAATACTGCTGCAACATGCAAAATGAAATGCAGAATGCAAATACTAGATATACTAGAGTTATCCCATACATGGATACTATAGCAAGGCTGCTTCAACAGATAGTAAGACAAAAATGGAGAAAAGACAGAGAGAAATATGAATACTACCTAAATACATATAAAATGCACCCCAGGTCTTTCTTCAATCTAGATTCTCATTCAAAGGTGTAAATACTGGTTATATTGTTAGATCTACAGCTGCAGCTAGCTGTGTGAGTAGCTCTCAGTTCATCCTAGGCTCCCTTGACCCACCTAGACAAGCGTGAAAGCATGAAATAAATGAAGGTTAACAAAGACTGGTCTGAGAAGCCGTGTGCATTTAATGCCTGCGGTATTATTAGGACAAATGTAAAATTCTCTATTTGGAATACTTTAGTATTATGTACCAGATAGCAATCACAATACTAATGCTAGCTGCCACTGCAGAAAGACGAATGCATGTAAATCGCATGAATAAAATCTTTCCCATCTGCCACACAAGATATTTGTTGCCCTTACAGCATGCCGCAAAGCAAATAAGGAACTGTAAATAATTTTCTCTGCGCAAACAGAAAGCAATTTTTATCACAATACCTTTCTGTGTTTGTCCCTCTTCCATATTCTCTTCCATGGCTACCTTTCTTCACTAGAAACAGATACACAGAATTAATCAAAAGCTTCAGTCAGATGTAGGAAAAAGTGTGGATTTTTTTCCCTGGGAAGCTCCAACAGCAGAGGCTTAAGCAAGTCCTCAGAGCTTAGCGAAGGCTCCCTCACTCTCCTTGTTTGCTTGGAGACAGGCTGTCAAGTGTAATTTCATTCAAATTACTCTTCCATGAAGATTATCAATTTTTCTTCTCAAAGCTGCCCATTGTGTAGCACTGTAAGCAGGTATTCAAATGAACAGCCTGTGAATTTTGGGGGGAAATTTGGTCTGAGCCCTTATAGCAATGCCTCTGATTTATAAGCCTCTCTTTGCATATAAAATGGAGAAAAGAAATTGAGGTTTGTATTGAAATCTGTATGTTAAATTGGAAACGGGCTGTACTGAAAACAGATGGAGGAGTGTCCTCTTAACGGGAAGCAGACCACCAACCCATAATTCCCCCTATTTGCTACTGAAGTGGGAAAGCCCAGATGCCTGTGGGTTCTTTATGCTGTATTACTTGTCTTTCTCTCTCCCTCCCTCCCTTCCCCCTCCACCCCCCCGACCAGCACATGCAAGAATAATACGACGCTTCATTTCCCTCCTTCTCATATGTCCGTATCATTTGGAAATAACAAATACATACTATTGTACTTATATTAGTCTAGAAAACATCTTTATAATAGTGTCTTTTAACATGCATCTCTGTGTGTATACACACATACAATTGCTGTTAACTATATGACATTAATTACTGCAAATTATATGTACCCTATACATTTACTAAAATCAATGCCACAATAAACAGGAATTTAGGGAGGTTTCAGATTTAAAGCAATCTTGCATCTCTTCCTTGACAGATAATATCCAAAATTATCAGCAAACTTCAACACCCTGTTAAGATGGCGAAGCACCACATATGTATGTGAGCAAGTATACACTAATAAGCAGGCAGTCTTATGAATTTACTCAGGAAAGCAAAGATTAAATACACTGGGAGGGCACCTGCTCATTTGGGGAGCTCTGCAGTCTGATTTGGAATGCAAATTGGGTGCTGCAGTCTAGCAGCAAATTAGCATTTTTGTATCTTAGCCTACAGAATAATGTAACATTATTCTAGGAGGATCGTTATTTAATTGAAGGCTCAGTAAGAATACAAACACATTTTTTTCTTTACAGTTTTTACTTTTGCATGTTTCTGGGTTGGGAAAAACTATCCTTAACTTACTGGCATGTAAAACTACTAGTACTTAAAATGTATATTTTCATATAGATAAAATATTTCATTTGATCTCTTTATGCTATTTCAATAGAGAGAAGCAATAGGTCAAGGTAAGTTCTCGATACAATTTATATGTTAATCTTTTCAAAGAAGTGGTTCATACCAGAATAATGTTCACATATGAAGTTAAAACTATACATGCAATTATATAACTAAATGCATAGCCACTTAACGACACGTGCCTTTTCTTTCTCTTTTCTTGGCTTTGTTTTGCTTTGCTTTGCTTGCTTTGCTTTTTTTTTTTTTCTTTTTAATTCACACCTTAGGTGTCTATTTTCTGAAATTGCTAAAGTTCAATATGAATGTTTGAGTTTTGATGAATAGTTTGAGTTTTCAGATCTAGCTGATCATTTCAAAATCCATGCATTCAATCCCAGCCTATAAGCATCCTTCTTGCTTCTAGGAAGGATTTCTTCAGTCAGATTAAAAATCTCCTGTGCAAGTCACTAGTTTGCTGTAGAAATGACATCTCACCCTCTCCAGCCACTCACCCCATACCCAGAAAAACAGCCAAAGTAAAACCCACCACCACCTCATACATATGATCTAAGAAGATTCTGATCTTGAAAAAAATGTTCTGCCTAAGAACAAAAAGGAATGAAGGAACAATTTACCAGATAAAAAAGCATTAGAGTTAAAAAGGTCTACTTTCCTCTCTGTGCTATATTCTTCTAATCTCATGCACAAATAAGACCCAAAAAAAAGAAAAAAGAAAAAGCAGATACTCTGTTATTGGTACTATTTTCAAAGGTTTTTATGACATAAGTCACAAGTAATGACAAATAATAGATCTTCATATTAGATTCTTTGGGAGAGAAAGTATTACTTAGGATGGTAGGATCTTCTAAGGTTGGGTTCCTCTTGGTAGATCCAAATACTTGAGATAACAAATCTCTTTGTTTTTCTGTGCTTACATGAGATGAATATATTGGTTGCCCTGGGGCATCAAATGACCTTCTTGCTGAAACGATCACACAAACTTTGTCTCAAGTACCAAAAGCACCCTAAATAAAAATCAGTATAGAATGAGATAACTGAGAATGGGTACAGTAGAGAACTGTAAAATCCTGAGTGGCATAAAAAGGGTGAATAAGCAACAACTTGTTCACTTACTATCTCAATAAAAGAAGTGGAGGGCAGCAAAACAAGGAGGTTTTGAACAAAAGAAAGGAGAAGATACTTCAGACTGTGCAGTTAAAACTGTAGAACCTTTTGCAGAGTCTTGCAGAGGCAAAAAGCTGAAAAAGCAAACAGAAGAACTAATTGCAGAAAAACCCATGCATCTGAAGATGCATCTTCAACTCAGGAGATCTGTGAGTGGCAACTTATTGGAGAGCAGAGGAATATTCATGGAATAGTTTTATCCTTTTCTTAGGATGCTCTCTGAATGTCCACTTTTGGCCATAAAAAGATCAGATGCTGAGCTGAGTCAATCCTTTATATAGTGATAGTCTGGTAGCATTCTTTCAGGGGCAACTTGATTCACCGTCGATTTGAACTTAATGGTGGGATTTTAGCTTTTCAGGAAGTCTGATCTTTTATCATCAAAGCTTCAGATGAAAGCACATTGACTTCAGTGACCTTACAATTCAAAAGATTCTGCTTAAATCAAGATCCTTTTAAAAAGTCCTTAAGAAGTGTTTTTGTGTTCTTTTTTTTCCATATTTTGAGATTTTCTGGATTTAAAATGGAATTTTAATTTCTTTTCTGTTTTAAGATGAAAAATGCCTCCAAGAGGAAAAAAAAGAAAAATTAATAATCAGAATTTTTAGAGTATCTTAAAAAAAACTCTGTGTAGATATAGCAAACAAGGTAATAACAACTCTTCTTGTTAAACCTAAAATCACTGACCTTATTTCTCCTCAACATTCCTACAAAAGGATTGAAGCTTCATCTGCCATATTTTATAAGAAACCAGATACTGCATATGTGAGGAGGTTGTGCATGCATATATGTGAGTATATGTATGTGTGCACACAGGCACATGTGATTTCATGCCATTTTCCTTCATATTTAACTGCATTTTATGAACATTTTCCTTTCTATAAAAGAAATCTTTACAAAAGATTCCTTACTATAAAAGAAATAAGGATTACTAAGGATTACTACTTACTATAAGAGAAATAAGGAATCCTTATTATATTCCTTAAAGATATGCTCCAAGAACCTTTCAAAATGAAATTATGTGTTAGGGTGTTAACAAATCTTAGGTCAAATAAAGGAAAAGTTGTACGAGTTTAAAGATGAGGAACAAATAAAAAGAGATAATGCCAACATTATATGATCATCCAAGAAGCAAAGAGACTTTCTTCAGCATTGCATGAAATGCATTTACCACTATTGATATGTAAGTGACTTTAAAGTCAAACCCCCAAATTACACAAACCACTAAGTAAACTTACTAAATACACTTTTTGCACAGAAACAAAGTATTTTGGTAGCAATTGCCTACTTCCTTCATAAAGTCAGGTGAGACGATTGTTTCAAGTCATTCTTGAATAAATATGCCCCTCGTAAATGTAAGAGCAAGACAGAACATCTAACTGTAATAATAACACTAAATAAACAGTGAATTAAGAGAATAATTGGATGCTGATGACCATAACAGATCCCCTGGTATCCATTAGGATATTATGAAATTCAGCTGAGCACTTAAAGCTTCAAACAGCATGACTAGACACCTGATTTTTACTCCCAGTTTTGTAAGACCTTCAGTAAATGAGTTTACCACTCCATCCTTCAATCCCATTGAACAACGTAATAAGAATAATGATAATTCTGTGGTACAATGAGGTCTTGATAAACACAAGAAATTTGTATAAAAGCACAGTGATATTTATATTACTTTACTTCTTTCTCAATAACTGAGCAAGGAAAACCAGAGGCCAACCAGGATCAGTCCAGCTACATTGCAGCATTTTGGCTGTGAGTCCATTAATAAATTGTGAAATTGAGCCAGGTGGATTTGAAGAGCCAACGGATGCTGGTTCTTTGCATTTTAAGGAGATTTAATCTGGACTAACTCCTGCTTTCTCTATGGACCCTGTAGGGGTTGGCTGGCATTAGATGCGCTCCAGAAGGACATATTCTGACTTCATTACGTGAAAAAATCCTTTTTCTTTTGGATCAGAGAACATACTGTAATGCATACGATAGAAAATTGAGACATTCGCTTTAAGAACTCACTCCCGATTGCAAATTAAAACACTAATGTAGATGCACCCATAGTAGCTGTTTTAGGAAAAGCAAGCAACAGATTATGGAAATCTGGAAGAGGATCTCAGAAAAATTAAAAGTGGATGACTAAATTTGGTATGATAGTGTTCCACAGTTAATATTTGTATTTTCACATATACAAAATATTACTGTGAAAAAATGGAAAGAGAGATTCCAAATTTGGAATATTCCAACAGAATAAGCTTAAAGAGAGAATTGAGAGGCTTTAACATTTGCAAAACATGTCCAATTACACATTCTACAATACGTATTTCTTATTTACATCTTCACGAGGTATTTACCACAATAGATAAACAACACATGGTCAAGCCCAGTGTTTAACTCATGCCAGACATTCATGGAAGTTCCTGGGAAAAGGAGAAATGTTTTATGCCATGAAAAATTACCAAAATTAGTGAGGAAACAGAATGTTAACAGAGAAAGGACGAAAACAGGAAAACCTAACAGTAATAGAATACTATCTTTTGTACCCATGATGAGATCATGTATGACACTATCAATCCCCCCAAATTATCTCTGTAAGGAGATGAAATATTCATTTATAGAAACAAAGTACCATCTTAAACCAGACAGTTGTCAGAGATGGCTGTCTGCCATATAACTTAAAGACATTTCAGAACAGACCTTCACCTCATAAAATTCAGCCTATTGCTATTTAAAATATATATATATAACAAGTTCCATCAGTCCCATTCATCGTCTGCTAAACAGAGGAAAAAATAAATGGTATATGTATGCAGAAGGGAATAAAAATGTTAATATATTATTCTATCTTTGGATTTTACATTTGATAAAAGTACAATGGACGATCTTTTCTTATTGTCCTTATTCTGCTCTCATTTATTTCTATATCTTTTTACAATCTGTTATTTCTATCAATACAGGATTCCACAGAAGAGGAGATTTCAAGATGATCTCTTCGTATGCATCGTTGTTATGTTCCACACTGATAACTACTAACATAGATATACTGTTCAAAAATAATTCTTAAGTGAGAAAATCTTTCACCACTGTATATGATATGCAGTCTTAAAACACAACTTTTAAAAATGTGCACTTCTTAGCTCTCAAATATATCATTAGTAGATAGTATGTTAATCAAGAGAATTATAAGAAAACTCTAAATAACAAGACCTGAATACTGATCTTAATATAATTTCTAGACTAGTATCTATAACTACTCTAAGCATTAACTATCAAAATAAAACTTCAGTGATACCTGGATGTATTTCAAGATTTATCAGTAAAAGCCAACCTTTATATGTTTAGTTCTGAATTTTGAAGATAAACAAGTTTTTCCAGATTAAGAATACTTAACACTGTTAATATTGTCCCCACAAAAGTTCTTAAGAGCTTGACTATGCAAACTGGAAATTAGCAAGTCATGCTTTTACTTTAATGGGTCAAGGGTAAAGAAATATCCTTAAGAACAAAAATAATTGACCACTTTTCCAAAAGAGATTGCTATTTATCCTGAAAGCTTTAAGTCTGAGAAGATGCCAGAAGAGGAGGAAATACTGGAGGACAGGCAGTTGATCAGAAATGCCAGACAATAAAATCCTCAGAGAGCCCTGACATCACATTTTTAATACATAAGGCATTCTAGACTTCATGGCTAGGTTCTCCACACATACACTTTCAGTATGACTCCTTATATTTGAGCAATATATGGACAACTCGCTATCAGCTCCCTCTTTGAAAACTGGGGCCCATTCCATAAGCAGAACACTATTCATCTCCAATGGAGCTCTTTCCTCAAAGATACTCCTATGCTCATTAGATGTACAAATAAAAGATAATTTTATAACATATACACATATTATATGTATATGTTCTAGTTGAACCTGCAAGAGGTTGGACCACATGATCTTCAGAGCTTGCTCCCAGTCTCAATTATCCTATCTTCTTCCAAAGCCGCCTGGGTGCCACCGTGTGCCATGTGCTCTAGGTGTCCCTGCTGGAGCAGGCAGTTGGACTGGATGATCTCTAGTGGTCCCCTCCAAACTCAACCAGTCTGTGATTCTGTGATTCATGTTTCCTACTGATTTCCTACTGATGTAACTATTACTGCTATATATAGCAGTAATATAAAGGCAAAGATGATACTAAAAACTGGAGGTAGTACAAAAAATGGTCATGAACATATAAGTGAAACAATCTTTCACTTTAAAAACCTCAAAGTGATTTACATGGTAAATTAAACACATTAAAAAAAAGTGTCTAGATTAGAATCCAAGTATCTAAAATAAAAAAGCTTTTCACATTAGTCATTATGGTTGGAATTTGAAACTAGACATATTCCAAACAGAGATTATATACATTATTTTTCCTTTAAAATACTCAGGATATTTGCCAATATTGGATTCTCCATCACCAAAACAGATAAATCTAGATCTAATAGTTTCTGAGTTGTATTTCAGTTTAATTAGGTCATAGGAACTGTCTGATTGATTCCTGCATTATGCCAGAGTTTGGACCAGATGACCATATCAGTCCCTTCTGCTTTTTTCATCATTTAATTAATTAAAACTGTAATTATGTTTGCTGAGAGATTTCATATTTTAATGTGTTAAAGAGCTCTAGGATTCCCTTGGTTCCTATGGTCTATAGACATCAAAGTGCACATTCAAAGAGCATCAAAATACAGAGGTCTGGTGCACGTAGGAGTTGTTACATGCAGCACTTTTACTTTGTGTTCTCTTTAACCACATAGCAGCGTTTTTGAAATAGATTGCCAACGCGCTATGATTAAAGCAGATGCTTGTCCAACATTAAAATAGTGTGTATCTCTCCCTGTGTACTCTGCTTCATTAGTGGTACCAGTCTATTAAAATATTCAGGTTTCTCTTTGGTTCTCTAAAGTCTCTCTTCTGTGTTCATCTGCAAGGATCAAACATTAGACTTGATTTAACCCTTTGTGTTAACAGGCACCACCACAGTTATATATGTGGGTAACAAATGTGGCAGTGGATTTCCACACACACAACATAAATTTTTTACTCCTAATTTAGATTAAAATAATGAGAAGGAACAAAAGAATAGGGGGAAAGGGGTGAAACAAGAATAAACAGTCATGGACAAAAATGTGTGTCTTTTCAGAATGGCCCCTAGATATCAGTCATATCTTGCTTCTACTTGTCAGAAAGAAGGTCTGACCTTTCCTTTTGTGAAAAGATGACTTCTCCCAGGATATGCTGCACATCAATGACAACAAAGAAGAAATAACTAGATATTTAAAAGGAACTACACACTGCACAAGAAGGTACCAAACAGACTACCCTCCGGTATCCGAGACAGTTAATTTAAAGCTGTTTCTATTATTGCTCCATTATGTTATTTGGAAGGGTGGGAGGCACAGGCAGAAGGGGGAGAAGGTAATTAAAGAATATTCCAGAATATGTAATATTAAAGAATATTCCATTCTTGATGGAATTTATACATTGAAATTATGTTGAAAAATAATATTAATAATAATAATAAACACATCAAAAATCCTTTCAGTGGCAGTAAATATTTGGTTGCTTATGAATTCAGATGCCCCCTGAGGATTCTATTCTTCAAGGTATGCCTAAGAAGCAACTACAGTAGATTCACTGTATAGATGCCAGCTACCACTGGTCTTTCCCCCAACTGTATCCACTTCTTCCAAGTTCTGAAGGGAATAAGGAAGAAAAGAAAAATAAGAAAAAAAAAAAAAAAAGAGGATTAGCAGTAAAGTGAAAAAAGAGAAGCAAACAAAAGCCCGCCAGGCTGGTCCTTCCACGGGCACATGAAGCTCAAGGCTTAAAAAAATTGCAAAGCTGACAAAATCATGCAAGGTCAAGTTTAGCTTCTTATGTTACTTCATAGATCAAAGAAACAGCAAATCTTCAATTTGTCCTAATGTAAGTTAAACTCCATAATTAAACTCCATTAAACAGTATTTTTCCTCCTTAGTGTACCCCAAGCAAAATATCACAGGCTCTGAAATAGCCTCCTCATGATGACTGTAAGAAATCTAAGAGATTTCTCTTAGAGTGATATAGCTGTCATTCTCTTAAAGTCATTTTCATGACTAAACAAAACAAACCCAAAAGTTAACTTTGCTAAGTAAGTGGTAGATGTAAAATATTTAAAACTATAAAATCTATTTTTTCCTAATTCTGTTGGGAGAGAAAAAGAAATTTCTAAAGATGTAATGGTATGTATGTGTGTTTATAATACACACACACACACAGATATATAGATATACTCTTATGTAGTTCTATTGAAGTGCAAAGTATAAAAAAATAAAAACTCTCTGCAATATAGATGCCCTGCAGCAAAGAAGAGGCATGTAAATTATGTTTTAAGTGAATATCCAGTAAGCAAAGCACCAAACCCTATCCCTGACCTCCACTCCTTTATAATTCCTAGAAAATTAGGGAAAGGAAGATTTAAAAACCATAACAGAAATTGACTGTGCAATCACAGGCTTTAAAAGAACAGTTTATAAATAACTTCCATGAGCACTGATTTAACGGTGCTGGTTCATCAAACTCTCTGGATCCTGTAATCCTTTTTTTAATCTTTGTTATTTACTTAGTGCCTTTGAAAGAATCAAACTAGCATACAATATCCTTATTAGCCAGCAATATTACAGCTGGGCAGGTTGGAGGAAATAAAGGAAAGATTAAGAAAAATATTATTTGAAGCGGTACATTTGGAGTGATACTCAAGATAAGATTCCTTTGCAAACTCTAATTAGAATCTCTTAATACAATGTGATTAGAGGATCTTCCTAATCTGGAAAACTAAATCACATAAATGGATTGCTGATCAGGTTTCTGATTATGAAAAAGTACTCCACGGTGTACAAGCAGTTGGTTAAAATAACACAACAAACCAAACTACATTCCCTGAACTAACATCTTTATTTTAGAAAGGATTAAAAATTACACCAGTGTTTTAGACAGTAGACATCACTATGGCATCTTTGCATCTAAAATCCTAGTTTTAACACAGAAGGAATTACAATCTACATTGTAGAAATTTAGCTAAATATTACAAAGATAGTTTGTTTCCTCTAATTCTAGAGGAAAAAGAAAACAAATATACAAAACATAAAAAGTCAACATTTCTTGTGATTTAATTTTACCATGTTTTTTTGGCCTATCTGTCACACTATGGTCCAAAGTGTTTTTCTAATGCAAAATACTGGGTGGACATAAGCAGAATATATCATTATAGTAGCAATATCTATTTTACTAGTACAGAATACTTTTTTTAATAGAGTTTTCAGACATGGGTCTGAAATTTGCTCATCATTTCCTAAATTGTGCTATTCATCATAATCATGGCAATAATCTGTAGGCCTTCTTAAAGTATATGCTAGCATCATAGATCATAAAACTGCAAAGCTGTTTCAAACACTATTTCTATTTTCAAGATATCTTGCATATTTATGCTTACTAAGTAGTATCTAAAAGAAAAGGTGAGATGTTAAGTGTGAAATAAATACATAAATTAAGTCCTTTTATAAAGGCCAAATTTAAAGAGAGATACTGAACTTGTGTATATTTCTCAGTTACCTTGCTGCAGTAGCAAATATTTTTTAATTATTTTTAGACAATTTTTATGATAGTTGCAATAGTAAGAGGGAACAAAATACAATAATTATACTTTTTTTTTTTAAAGGGAGAGAAGTGAAACAAAAAGAGAAATTTGCACATATACAAGTTACAGCCTGTATGAAGACACTAATGATTCAAGTCTATCAGTTAGTTGATAGGAGGAAGGCAATCAGTGTGACACTACATTGCTAGGATTGGAAAATTTACAGCAAAAGAAAAAAATGAAAAAATAACAACACAAGTGATTAAAAGGACAACAAATATCCACCAAGGTTTTACTTCAGTTCCTTTAGAAGAGAAAGTGTGTAAAAATAAACTTGTTAAAAAGACACTAGGGTATTGGTGAAGGACAACTGCACTTTTTGAAAATTTGTAATCATTAAGTGGTAGATTTTTTTTCACTTCTCTCTTCCTCCAAACATTTTCACGATATTCACTTACAATTTCAAGTTCAGGAACTCATCTCCAGCTGTCCATTATAAGATGGAACTGAAGAGGCAACCTAAAACAACGTATGAGAACAGAAACAACGGTAGATGCAACAGGAAGAACCTGCAACACAAGAGGAGGTGTGGTCTAATTTATTTCTGAAGTATGAACTCTTTGAAGATATTTTCGCCTTTCCTCAGGAACAAGAACTCCTTCAGCATACAGACTCAAATTAGATACTATCTGAATCATAAAAGCTTCCTCTCTCCCTGAATCAGCACAAAAATACTTATTTATTTTTACGGATATCACATATTTAGAATTTTTTTCCAGTGTATATTCAAAAAAAAAATAAGAATTTGATACCTTGTCTTTTTAAGGAAAAGGCTTTTCATAGAAGCAAATACCTTTTCTTCAATAAATGATAAAGAATAAAAATTGCTCTGCTTTTATAATCTTCATCAGAAACTTTGCTATGTACTTGACAAGTATGAAAAGATAGATCTTAACAGTGCCCATCTTATTGTGCATTGTATTTTTTTTCTTTCTCCTCTCTATCTGTCTTTATAATTCTGCTTGCATTTTCCTGTCATTTAACTGTTTCTATGTGATAACGTGTACTCCTGTTATCTTCATATCTACCAATATTTATTTCATCCTCAGCTTTTTAAGCATCAAATCCTAAAGGACATAAAAGAGGAACAAAAGGATGATAAGGGTGTTTGTTCCTCCACAAAGTACAAGACTGACAGCAGAAAACCAAATCTATGATGAAGGGAAGGCTATAAAAAGAAAAGCATAGCAAATAAACCTACTTGAAAAAATCTCCATTTCCATGACAACAGAAACACATCAGTAGGGACTGTGGGGAAAATGTTGCAGTTTGAAAGCTGTAGCAGTGGCAAGGCGGGGGGGAGAAGGATATATAAAATCAGTATCGGATTCACAGTCTGTGGACTGTAGGTCCAATCACCTTCCTAGGAGTGAATCGAGTCACAAACAGTATGATAACACAATAAGCTCGACTCTGGTAGTATTGGATTCACGAACAGTCTGTCAACTGCAGGTCCGATCGCTCGCCCCCTCAAACAAGTAGTCGAGTTTACAAACTGCATGGTTTACTCAAATGCAACATTTCCAAAGCAGGTTTCAGATGTCAGTATAGGAAATTCTCTACTACAGCGTGGGGTTTTAGCTAGCTCTGATGTACAAATGTGCAATCATCACTCACCGCAGAAGATGGGAGAGGGCTCTCAGTCTTGAGTCTCCTCAGGCAGCGTCCTGACCCAAGGGGAGGAAAGGGGGTTCAGCCCGTCGACTGACCCAGGAGTTACAATGGAATCTTCTCCCCCCAGCTTCTCATCCTTAGTTCACCTTTTATACTTTTCATTCAGGTGGAGCTTGAGTAACTATAATCATACTTAATATTGTTATTGATTGGTGAAAAAGTTTCTCACTTTCATTTAAAGGTACAGTCAATTGAAAATTTAGGACGCATGCTCAGTGAGGAGTGGTCATACCTCAGAGGCAGGTAACTTTTGGGATGGAGGTGCGTGGGCATTATAATGAGCAAAGTTCAAGCAAAGTTCATCTGAAAGGAGTGATTTGCCACCCTTGCTGGCTCAGCACTGGACATCGTATCATATATCTCCGGTTGGACAGCTACCGTACGGCTTATCAGCAGCCCAGCACAGGGAGTGTAACAGAGTTTGGCCGCGGTGCCTTCACTCTGCTCCATCCTCCATTACTCCCCTTTGCAGCTGTGTGAAGGGCAGATTGTGTTGCCCAGGGAACCGTGGCGAAGCAGCGTCCGCGCGCACCAGCCATCCTAGAAGTGGCAACTGTGTATCACCCCAAGCAAGCTGCTGGAATGCCGAAATTTCTGCTAGGCCCTAGGTTTTCTGTAAGCTTTCCCCTTTTCCAGGACATTATTCCGCAGGGGCCAGTATACCCTGGAAGAATTTATTGTTTATAGCAGAACACACTAACTGCAAGTGTTTTCACAGCAAAAAGTTCCTCCTCTTGAACATCCCAATAAACATAGAAGTCAACACAAGACAAATGGTTAATTTTTAAAGTATAAAGCAAGAAAACCTTACAGCAAGTACTTGAAGGGAAGAAACACAATTATTGTGAGCACTGCTAAGCATAGTTATCTCTTAGCAATTCGTCCTCAGGTATGTTATAAAACTATAGTGATCCAGAAAAACTCTCACATTTAGTGGTATCCTAAAGTTCATTTAAAACCCAAGTTCGCCACGTCGTTTTACTAAAAGGAAGTTGTGATACTGTGCTATGGCTGGACAGATAAACAAGGAAACCATGATATCTGATGATTTTTAGAACCAAATAATCATATTGCTACATCTTTATATATGTATTTTTTATTATTATACTAAAAATGCTGCAATCTATGATATCTGTGTCTAAAACAGGCAATTTGTCAAAACTGCCTAAAACTATTTGTCACTGCTCACATTACCAGCTTTGTGGAGTAGGAATAATGCCTCTGTTCAGTGCAGTAGGAAGTGTCAGTGATTAAACAAGTGAAGAAAACAATCAACGTATATATATGTAACTTTTAAAAAACTATCCACTATCAAACAGCACATGATTCCAAATTTTGTATGGAATCCCTGTGGTATTGATGGTGTAACACATTTCATTGATTTTGCTAAACATTATGATGGAGAATAATGACATCTACTAATAGGTCTACTTAAATTTTACTGGAGTACGGGAAGGGCATGGAATACATCTGTTTTTGAAAATTTCACCTGTTTGTAAGGGTTTGTGTGTGTATATACACACATATATATATCCACAGAGAGAGGGATAAAAAGAATTTTTAAAAATATGTTAGCATTAAAGTATTTAATAGGAAATTAGTCATTCCAATTTATTTATGTACTGCCAGATAATGGATTTCCTTCAGAACTCCTTTCCAGTCTTCATGAAATGTTAAACCCTTGATTAGAATGAGATATCTGCTATTAAATAAGCAAAGGGAACACTTTGCTATCAATATTTGAGATTAAATGCACTTAACAAAATAATTCTGTGAAAGCTAGCTTTGAGTAAACCACCAATCTGTTATCTTAATGCTAAAGATGGTATTGAAACTCATTTTACTTGTGTTCACTTTGTAACCCTATAATGTGAAGAACAATCTGTACTTCAGAGATGACAATGAAAACATACAAGTGAAGCACGCAGCAAAAGTAACCGAAGTCCAAGGTCCTCTTCGTTGTCACCTCATAGGACAAAAATGTATACATCGGGGAGGAAGAATTAGATTATCTACAGGTTGAAAGAGGAGATCAAAGCACTAAACAGGAGCAGTAATGACAGCAACCTACAAGGCAGTAGAGGAAACCTAATCTTTGTTTCCCTACTAGTCATGCACACAAAAGGAATGCATTCATTTTATTAAATCCTATAGAAGGGGAATGTTTTATCTTCTGAGCTTCTCTCACTTCAGCTTCACTTTGTTATTTATACAATAATTGCTGACAAGAACGTATCTTTTAAAAAAAAATAAATGGTGGCACCTGAACAATAAATTGAAGTTTCTTTCTAATAGAAATAACCACAGCAATAATGAATAATTGTATGGATAACAACTACAGGAAAGGAATTGGGACATGTTATGTTCCCATGAAACTCCTTGTATATGTGGCTTGAATTATGTTAAAAATCATTTGAATGTGTGAAAAATATAACACTGTAAATATAACCTTCTCTTTTTTTATGATGTTGGAAAGCCTACTCAATATCATGAATATATATCAGTAAAAAGAGATAAAAAGTTCTAAAATACAAAACATGCCTTGAGTGACTTGTAATTCTGACATCTGACTTTACCCCAAAGATATATGCAAAATCGTCTTAGAGACTGAAGTCACAAGAGAATAGTCTTGCACAAAAAGGCTTAAAAGAATATTTGGGGAAAAAATTATAAAGAAATCTTTGACATGTGAAGTATTGGCACCCTACCACTATTCCATTTCTGCTTTAATATATCTACTACTTTTATAGTCAAAGAATTTGATTCTTATCTTTATGCGTCTTACAAATTATTTTTATACATAGGTAACAAAGAAGTAAAAAGATAGTAAATTTTTTAAAAGTCATAATGAGCTAACCCACTGTAGGTTGTTAAATTTGGATATTGTATGAAGTATCATTAACAAGTTAGAATACTGCATGAAAAATAAGATACATAGTGCAAAAAAAAGATACCATTCGTAGAATGAAATGTTGGGGTGAGGGTGCTAAACAGCAGCTAGGGCAAATGCTTTGCTTAGGGATTAAGCATCTAATTCATTAAAACTTTAATGTTAAGATCAAACAAAAATGAACAAACAAACAAAACACCTCATCTTTCCATTGAAATTACTTCTTAACTAAATTATAATTCAATAGCTTCAGAGAGAGACAGCTGAAGAGAGGAGGAAGAAAAACAAAAAGTCTCAAGGAAAGATGGTTAGGGGACTTAATAAAAAGATGACATGTCCAAATCCACATTCTGCTCCATAAACAGAACCTGAAATTGAAGTGTTGCTAAGAAAATGGATCTGCAGCCAGAAACTGAATATCTAACAGCACAGCGGCTAGATTTGGAGTATGAAAAATACTGCTGAAATTAATCCAACACGCAGATCATACATGGCTTTCATTTTAGCTACCTGCTTCTATATATGTTTCACATCCCTATTTAGATTTTTTAAATTGTCTATTTAACTAATACCATTTTTACCACATTCTTTTTTTAATACATATACAACCACACAAGTTGCAAGCCAAGCCTAAAAAACCTACAAAACTTCTTTATTCTCTCTTATTTAAAGCATTAATGTTTAATGTAGATGTATCTTCAGGGCACTTTTTTCATTTCACATTTCTGAGAAGAGCTCGAGTTCTGTATCTGCATTCCTTTTTTCAAAGCACAGTCACAATTTCCTTGACTGACTGGCACCATGCCTACAGCTATCTTCCCTGAACAATTGTCAAAACAAGCTAGAATCTGGTGGCTCTGAAAAGCCTATTTCTGAAACAGTATTTTGTGAAACATTCATAGCAGGATAATTTTCATGGTAAACTTCTTGGCTGGCTGTCCAGCTTGCCTTGGTGCTGGAGCATTGGTATCCAGCAAAGCAAGTCCTCTAGCAGTGTACTGAACATCCAAAGTTATGATGATCCTGAGAACCTGCTCATTTCGAATATTCTTCTGCTTTATCAAACAACATATTATTCCTGAGGCCTCTGTTCTATTTAAGGCATCATTATCAACTCTGATGGACAGTGCCTACTTCATTTGTTTGCTTTCCACTTACTGTCTGTAGGTTGTATTTTGTGAATACAGTAGAGCTGCAGAGAGGAGGGCTATTTACCTTCTGTTTGCTACTGCTAAGTGGCACAAATGGAGCTTCCCAGAGGGCAGGAAGATTGCTTCCAAAAGCAGTGGTGCATTTTCATTTGGCAGAGTACAACATTTCACAAAGCACAACAGGGCAGTCTGAGACAGCCAAGCAGAAACAAGCAGAGAACCTGTAGGAGGGCAAGACAAAAGACCCCTGAAAAGCAGAAAGGAGCACACTCGTAGACAAACCTCAGAAGTGCCTGTAAAAAACTTTTTTTGAGGGAACCCAGCATGGACTGCATTGCTTGTTTCAATCAAGAAAGCCACAGAAAGGGGGAGGAAAAGAAATATACCATCCAAGGGCATTTTTATCTTAGCCTGTAATATCTGTAATATCCAACAGACCTGAATTTCCATTTCAAAAGTTATCATGTTTTAGTGCCTGTACAAGTAAAGGATACCTTTCATCTTACACCACTGTTCAGTTAACACACTTTAAGGAAATGAAGCTCTAACAAGCAGGACCCTGCAAATTAAATCTGAAGCTAGTGATCGAAGGATCTTTCACACTAACATGTAACTTTAAAGAACTACAAATATCTTAAAGGACAGAAATAAGATTCAAAGCAATAGTAGAAATTCTCTGAGAAAAAAAATTAGGAATCATAGTAAGGACAAGCATAAGATACCATAGTAAGGCAGGCAATAGGTTAAAAAAGCACAGACTACAGTTTCATGGAAAAGTTTCAGAAGATTGCAGCAAATCACAAAATGAACCATTAGTCAATAAGATATTGAGAAGACAGCCATCATCCTGGAAGATATAAACAGGATTATAACATGCAAGAAACGTGAAACTTTTTCTCCTCTTTTCAGCATTCCTAAGGTTACAACTGGAATTCCACTTCCAATCCTGAGCACTGAGCTTCACAGAATGTACAAACTGGAGTGATCTTTTTCTTTTTCTTTTTTTTTTTAAGTTTGAGAGAAAATGTTGCATTTTTCTCCCATCTGAAAAGCAGTATCGAAAAAAAAATAATTTTAATTTCCTTGTCTGATATGAGTCATACAAAAATACTGGTTAATTTTTTTTAAATTAGATGCCTTAGAAATCTTTGCATTGGTAAAAGCAGTAAAGTTACAACATGATACTGCATGTCAGTCGTGGAGTTTTCATCTACCGGATATCTCTAAGAACAGATTGAAACTACATGTGTGTTTAACATGAGCTAAATTAAATCTGCTTTATAGAAAAGGAGTAGACTAAGTGATGCCACGGTAACTATCAAATTGATTTTTTCTACTATATAAGGAACCTATGCTTGAAAATTACATACATAAAGGTCACTATGACTGGCCTTGGTACTTTGCCATCTTTTAAGTAAAGCCTCCTTCCTTCATTACAACCAACGTGTGATCTTTTCTTCTCTCCATTTACAATACCCTATAGACTTTGGAGAATCAGAGACAGAAACCATTCTGATCATTATTCCTCTACATATTCCCATAATCATTTCCTGTATGTCTACCGTTTCTATACTGGGCCAAACTACAGAAAGACAGGGAACTGGAGGGAGGAGAGAAATTACAGACCAAGTATTTTAAAATAAATACTTTATTTATTGTAATTTTCCTATTAAAGTTCAAAATTAAAATACAACCTTTAAATATATGGTAGAAGAAGAATTTCTATTTCTTAAATTAAAATGATATACCATTTTTCTGAGTAATGTTACTAATTCAATATTTAAACTCTTTCATTTCTTGCAATGAGATGTTTATGTCATTCGTATTGTATAAATGAACCCATAAAGGATGTGTACTGTAGAATAACAATGAATTTTCTCATTGCTCTTTTCTGCACAAGCAGTAGAGGACCTTATGTCAATAATAAGAATCATAGAATCATAGAATACCTAAGGTTGGAAGGGACCTCTAGAGGTCATCTAGTCCAAGCCCCCTGCACACGCAGGGCCACCTAGAGCACATGGC
>JAWLRI010001006.1:1899721-1911408 GCA_034781795.1 Crypturellus tataupa
AGCCCGTTCCAGTGCTCTGTCACCCTCACTGTAAGAAAGTTTTTCCTTAAGTTCCTGTGGAACTTTTGATGTTTAAGAAGAATTTCTATTTCTTAAATTAAAATGATATACCATTTTCTGAGTAATGTTACTAATTCAATATTTAGTATTTTCTGTACCTACTACAGAAACAGTAAATTGAACAGCTCTATGAATTGCCATCAGCCAAAACAAGAGATACGGCTACCTAGGAAAGAATCTAAGTTTGGTGTCATCCCACATTTTTTTTTTTCTTAAATGAGATGTTAAAAGGAATAGCAGGTCACATATGAAAACCCACATGCTAACTTTCTGTGAAAAAAATATTGCAAATGAAGTTTCTGCCTCCATCAATACATCTATTCCTATTTAACTATCTCTCTGAGAGAACCGTCAGGATGGATGTTCATCTCACATGGTCCTAGAATGATCTTGATAACAGTTGATAACCATTTCCTCTTATTAACATTTTCCATTATGCTAGTCACCCGTTTTTACAGTTCTACCAGGAAAGGAAGATGTCACTATATACAACCTAAAAACTTGAAAATACAATCAAATACAATCCCTGAAGTTTGGTTGTTACTTTAAAAAGAAATGATGTCCTGAAGAACTGTGTTTGGGAGCACTGCTGGGAGGAATAAACATCCTTTCACTCCTTTCCTGACATCAAACAGAAATGGGAAAAAGAAGTCGACAGAGGTCACATAGTAATGTAAAGAGATCTGCACTAATGTCTCTAGATTCTGATCCAGACTGACAGTGATCCTATTCCTCACCACAATGTTATGTATAATGGACACACAACTCCTGGTTTGAAGCCAGATTGTATAATTCCTTCATTAAAGCCAGCGTTATGGGACCTCGTTCCAGTCCTATGAGCCAAAGTACAAATGAATCAAATATTTACTTGGGCACCTGGGAAAAAATAACAAACAAAACCAAACAGTGCACATTGCTGATTCTCCTAGAATTGCAAAAATAATGGTTATTATCTGCAAAACCTTAAGAAAGTTATGGATCACACTACATTATCTCTAATGATTAAAGTCAAGGTGTTGAGATGTAGTTATATCTGAATTAAGAGGAAAAGGAAAGATTAACCCCTTTCAGACTCTTCTATAGTGGAAAATTCCTTGCTTAACTTGCTATAAATGGTTCATTGGCTTGGATGTATGATTTAACTGTACTTGATACAATCATGAATTTACTTGCACACTGTGTCAGATTTCTAGGCTCAGTTTTCCAATGAAAACACATCCCATTTTGGTCAGGTACAAGTTTTGTGTATTAGGTCTTGAAAAGGATGACTGCCAATGGAGAAAACAAGAGTTAAGCTTTCTAGAATGTTATTTCAGTAGCTCTCTGCACTGCACAGCTCTTCTGATGGACAAGAAAACCTTGTACTCTTCTGGGTCTTAAAACAGGTCTCAAGACCTTACCTTTCCATATACAAGGGAGCCAGTGATGTAAATGGTCTCTACAGAGGAGTATCAAAGCTCTCATTTCAAATTTTCCATTTCTAGGGAGCTCCAAAACTTCTTTTGACTGTACTCTGCGCTGCTATAAATCTCAGGCAATTGGAAGAGATAACAGTAACACATGACACTAGGAGTGATTCACCTTTGAGGAATATCTTTGAAATATTTTGAATTCCTATGGACTCTCTTTCCAATTGCTATTGAACCTATACAAATCAAAGTATCCAAAGTCAATATGGTCTTTGATAGCAATGTACTGTTAGTACCAACAAATCTATTACAGGCAAAACACAGACTTCCTTAGAGATACCAGGAGCTGCAGAGGCTTACACACAGAGCAGCTTACACCTTAAAGCTCCATAGGCTTTACTTTGAGTGTTCAGATCTTCAGCTATATACAAAGAACTCTCCATCTTATGCAACTCATCTTCATAACTTACAGTTTGGACCCTTAGTCCAGATATACTGTCCACTAGGAGAACATTCCCAAAAGTCTTGAGTGCCAAGCAGATATCAGGGCAATTTAGGTTTCTTCAGGTTAAGTTTCTTAACACTCAGGACAGAACACCTTATTAGCTACACCTCATTCAGTGTTTGCTTTCCAGGTAACTGATATCAGGTAAATTGTGTAATGAAAACCTAGCAATGAACAACAACCTTACGTAGTTTGTATTGAAGAAAATGGCATCCCATTTATTTTCTGCACTTTTAGTGCTACACAGTTGCCTCAGCTTCAGATGCATCTGTGACATACCATTCCCATAACATTTTTTCCTCCAGTAATTTCCACACTCCACAGTAGAAACCTAATATGCTTTAAAGCAAGCATAGAGAATGGATTGTACTTATCCAAAGACCTGGAAAAATACAGATCACTTTCATAGGCTTTAGAACTCCTAGTACCATTACTGTCACCATCTAAATGCTGATGGTTGATTCTACATTAGTACAACAATAATGACAGACCCTCTGTCTTGATGGATTTTCCTAAAATGGAGTTCCATTAAGCATGAACGATATGACTAGATACATAATTTAAAACTAGAATTTATTTGGCAGTCTTTTACATAATATGTATCTTTTTCATTTTGTGGTGTTCAAAGCGGAAAACGTGCTATATTGGTAAGTGCTTTTTTGCACCGATTGGTAGTGAGCTTATAGAAGCAATAAGTTCAGTTTTCCCTCTTCCACAGTTAAATTCATAAAATCTAGGTTATTTTTGATTTAACTGAGCAAACTGGTAAGAGAAAAATAGGAGATCAAACATCCAAAGCACTGAGGCAGGTTCGTAGTAGGTGAAGATAGAGTTTTATCTAGAAGCACTGGTGTTTCAAATCAGAATCAATTTGCACATTCTAACCTGAGTCTCAGACACTATTCATCTCACTTCTAACTCCATCTGTCCATCTATTTATCCTAAAGGTTTATCTTAATGTCTTTCATTTCTTGCAATGAGATGTTTATGTCATTCGTATTGTATGAATGAACCCATAAAGGATGTGTACTGTAGAATAACAATGAATTTGCTCATTGCTCTTTTCTGCACAAGCAGTAGAGGACCTTATGTCAATAATATCAAGTGTGCATTTGACAGTCCTTAGTTCTGATGTATCAAGATTATGTTGAATGAGAAATGAGGAAAACAAAATTAAAGTTTGTCATGCGGTCCAATAAAGTAAAATAAAAATAAAAATAAGCAAACCCAGGGATCCCCGCGACGAACACAATTGACGGTAAAATAAAACCTCCGGAGAAAATATAAAATAAAACAAACCCACGGGGTCCCCGACCGACATGCCCTTTGTTACCCCTGGTTCGCCCACAAGCTTTAATCCAGCCACCCGCCCCTCCCCCAATAAGGGCTGCAGCCCCTCTCACCACTCCCGATGTCTAGGGGGAGACTCCTCAGATGGCTTGATGTTAGGCCCGGGAGCAGTCCTCTTAGCTAACAGGAGGGTAGTCAGTTCCAGCAGCGAGGTAGGTACGCGCCGCCTTAATCACCCGATACGGGTTTCAGCAGGTACCCCCTGGTAATTCGGAACAGACTATACGGCGACCGATCAGTGAATCAATGGCCACCAATCAAAAAAGCCTTTATTAACAGGTGGGTAGGGCTTTATATAGGTAAGTCGGGGGTGGAGAGAAGGCGGGGAAAGGGTAGGAGCTGGAGGTGATAGGGCGGGTGGCCAGAAGCGGCAGAGCGCTCCTGGCCCCCACCCTTGGGGGGTCCCGCACGTCGCCAGGTCCTCCAGGCCTAGTGGGCATGTGCAGAGCCCTAAAGGTCACCAGGGGGGCACCCTGATTGACAGGGACCCCCCTGGACAAAATCGCTCTGCACATGCCCAGAGTCGGGGTCACCCAAAGGACATCGTTCATCCCTATGGGGAACCCTAAAACCCCGATTTTCATCTTCCTACAGTCCAAAAAATGCAATTTCTTATTATGGTAAACATTCATTTCTTTCTCTAAAAAGAATGCTTTCAATTAACCCAATGTCTAATAAACAAACACAAAAAAAGAGTCAGAAATACACTTTTGAAGGCACATGTATTTTACCTTTGGCAGTTAGAAAAGTGTCTGAAATCCCTTCTCAATGCAATAGTAAAATAGTAAAAAAAAAAAAAAAAGAGGGGAAATGCCAGAGGATTAATTCTTTTATTTGCAAGTATTTTATGACAGAGTACAAATGGTAGTAGACAATCAAGTCAAAGCTCCGATAAAATTCAGAATGCTAGAATTCCAATATACTAGTTACATTAAATAGATTTGCAACTCACTCTCCTATAGCATATATTACTAGAATATATATGACAAACTAATAAAATGTTGACAACTCAACCGTTAAGATTTAAAAAGCATTGATCTTCCTTTACGTATTTTCATTAATGCAAACCCAACCAGGGAAGTTGTATCACTGCAAGATCAAAGAACCACTTTGCACATAGCATGGAAACCATGAGGAAATTGTTCCAATAGCTAACCATCTTTGCTATTAAAGTCCTACAAAGTGGAAAAGAGTGTAAGAAATATTTTGAACTTTCAGTCTTACTATGTTTTTATGAACAGATTGAATAGCTTCCTACTATCAGTTTGTTGGTAATCATATCATACTTAAGAACTGACCTAAGATCATCTCAGAACATCTTTCTAGCTAGATGGTACATTGCAGTCTTGGAGTGCTTAACTGTAACTATTGACTTTATGTTTTCCTCCAGAGCACTGGTATTAATAATATAATACACGAGCAACTTCTTCAGTTCCCACTTAAAACAGCACATTTGTACCTATTCTCCTTTTAAAATAGACTTGAGAGCCATCTGCCGGTTTTCATTCTATTTAAAGCATGCCAGCTTTAAAAGTAGCATTTTACATTTCTATAACATCTATTTTTAATGAAAATATCAAGTACTAAAAAATCTACTTTGATTTCCAGTGTTCCCAGTTTGCTTTAAAAAACATCGTTACACCATTACTTCTGTCAAGTAAGATCTACTTCCCATTAACCCCAAATGACTAAGTTAATTGTATTATATCCTTCAGTTTCTAATTAGCCAAGTCTGAAAAGAACCATTTCATCTTTTGCCTAGGATGAGCAGCATACGGAAAAGAGAATACTTCTATCTTTCATCACATCCTTTTCCACTACTGTAATAGCTTTACTTTTATGCCAGTTTTCAGGAGCTAATACTTTTGTTTCACAAGTTTTTAGAAAAAAAATACAAAATTAGTCTTTAAGATAAAAAAAGGGTTATTTTATGTTCTTATTTCTCTGGGATAGGAGAAAAGACAAAAGAGTGAGCACCTCTGCCTTTTACTCCATGATCAGTTGACTCAGTGTAAATATTCATTTTTCCTGACCATATAAGCTCAATATGGGCCAATGTGTTCTGAAATGCAAAAGTTTTAAAGCACTTGTGCATTTTAAATGTATGATATAATCGTTTAGATTTGATGCAAACGTTCACACAACTGCTTTGTCTCAGCTGGAGCCACAAGCAATAAGAAAAACAGCTTTTTTTGTGAGCATTCTCAATAGCGAAATAAATACAATTCCAGATAATTTTTTAGGATTAATTTTCAAGATGATTGCTTTTATAAACCTGAGAGATTTGGGGAGTTGAGAATTATTTTTCAAAAATTATTTCCTCATATTTCCACAAGCAAAATAACATAGTAAACCTCAAATTAATAGAAAGCTTCCCTTTTTGAGAAACTTCCCGACTCAATATTATGCTATTGACACTGCCCTCATGGAAAAGAGATGGAAAATAACAATAGTGTGTAGACAATTAAGTTTCAGAGTCATTGAGCACTGATACCATGTATTTAACTTAGTAAGTATGCTAGAATACAATATCTGATGATAACTGAAAATTTAGATATTATGTATAGAGACACTACAGAAGTTCCATTCTTGAAGTGCTGTGGTGTTATTTTATCCTAATGAAATCAGCATACTATTAAAAGAGGCCATATGATTAACATGCAGTGTTCTAACTGAGTTCTTAATTAGGTCAATATTTTAGAAGATACAAAAAATAAAGGAGTTAATACAGGCAGTTTGTACATTAAAAGGAATTAAGTTAAAGCAAATAAAAGCAAGGGCCAGATGACATAACCTGTGGAAAAAAAAACATATATCTCAACGCTCAAAATTTTCATGTAATCATAGTTTAAGCAGCATGCTATCTACTAATTTGTTTAACTTGATGATCTCAGTTTGAGTATATGTAACATTTGCGCATATATAAAGTACATATTTGGCATATGCATAACCTTCTGCAATAAATATTGATAAAAATATCATATTATTTACTTGAACTTTTCCTTTAAAATCTTTATACAGAATTTCAGACAGTACATACACTTGTTAAATCCCTATTCAAGCAGAAATGCTAATTATATGTAAAATAGAAAGGAAACTCTATATTCTTCCAGTAATACTGTGGTACTGCCTAAAAGTTCAATGAAGTTTCAAAATCCCAGGGCTACACTGGAAATAGAGCAGCAGACACAAGCCATGCCCCAGCAAGCTCTATTGCAAAAGAAAGCAAAGGGCAAACCGTTTACACAATCCCTGAATATTCCTAAAAGGCCTAAAGTAAGGTGAAGAAAGAAAAGGAGAAAGGTTAGAAAAAAATGACCTGTGGATCAAGAGAGTATGTTTGATATTCATTGTCTTAATGTGACATTTAACCATTTGTCAGCACTTCAGATCAAGTTGGCTCTATAATACAAAAATCAGTGCAACACAAAATCCCGGTCATAAACTATCTGCATTTATGTATTCAAGGTAAATCACTGTGACTAATCACATAAGCTTGTTCAAATATTCCACACTTTCTCTAAGCATAAAGTAAATGAGCTGGACTTAAAGGCCTGTTGTCGTGTTAATTGCGGTTATTACACCTATGATTTGTGTTTTAGGAACTAGATAGACTTACAAGAGCAAAACTGGAAGGAATCATAGGTTTTCTGAATAGATATGAGAGACAGTGACACCCAGGCAGTGTGAGCAAATGTTCACATTAATGTTTAACAATTTCTGGTAACAAGTTACAACCACATTTACTACATTAAAAAAAAATGAAATTGGAAGCACAATCGCAAGTGGTAGAGATGTCCACATCTGAGCTAAGGAGAAAAAAATAGTTACAACATAAATCCATACCATAAAGAACACAAGCCTTTAGTGACATTACAACAAATATACTGATATTCATGTATCTCAATATTTTTCACCCTTTTATCACCAACATTACTGTAATACATGTCAAAAGCCAAGTTTGCAAAATATATGCATTTTGACCAAAATTTCTACCATTAGCTATTGACATCAACATTTTGATAAACCACAACAGTTATCCAACAAGAATTCTAATGTGTTGAACACTCCTCTTCAGCAAATATGACAAATTTTCTCAGATTTTTTCAGTCTCCTCCAAAAATGCTTCTTTGATTTCTGTAACGTTATAGGTCAAACAAAAAAAAGAAACAATAAACAAATCTAGAACTGAAAGCAAATTCTGATGTTCCAGGTTAAATTGAGGCACAGGGCAGAAGGGAAATGAATCTACTTCATCCACTAGCATTATAATAAGGACTTCCATCTGAAAAAATCTGACCTAGAGAGATGATATAGTAATAAATACAGATAAAATATGGCTTTACAAAGTATCATTTATGCCGTTTTTTTCTTTTGCCAACCTGTTGCATTGGCAGACACACTGTTTTCTCCAAACCTCTTACTTCGGTAAGCCTGTTATGTTTTTTCTCAAAACTCTTCCCTCATAGCTTGGGTAAGAGCGCTTTTTTTTCTTGAACATCATAGCTATATTTATCACGCTTTTTGTTTATACACCTCATACCGTTGGGAAGTACATTCTTTTATTTCTGAAACATCATATATTTGGTAAGCATTTTTTTGGTCTTAAACACCAGACCTTAGCTAAGTGCACTTCTTTTGTCTTATACGTCACAACTTTAACATTTGCATTTTTTTTGTCTTATAGGTCACACCTTTGAGACTTGCACTTTCTTGTCTTAAACCTCAAAGTTTTGGTAAGTGCATATTTTTTCTTATATGTCATATGCTCTTAAAACTCCTAGTTTTAGTAAGCACGCTTGTTTTGTCTTATACGTCACACCTTTGTAAAGCAGGTCTTTATATCTTAAACCTCACCATTTTAGAAGCACGTTTTTTTGTCTTCAGTCTCACAGTTCTGGTATGCTGGCTTTTTTTAACCTGTACATCATACCTTTGATAATTGCGCTTTTTCTGTCTTATACCTCATAGCTTAGGTAAGCGCACTTTTTTTGTATTATACATCACAACTTTTATAAGTGCATTTTTTTTGTTTTATACCTCAAAACTTTGCTAAACTTTTTTTTTATATTAAACCTGATAGTTTTTGAAATCGTGCTGTTTTTGTCTTATATGTCACACCTTTGCAAAGCATATTTTTGTCTTAGAGTTCTGTTCTAAACCTCGTATTTTATGTAAGCATGCATATTTTGTCTTATATCTCACCCCTTTGTGAAGCGTGCTTTTTTTTTGTCTTAATCCTTACAGTTTTGGTAAGCATGTTTTTTTGTTTAAAACCTCCTAGTTTTGGAAAGTGTACTTTTATTGTCCGATACCTCACACATTTGCTGTGTTTTTTAGCTTAAGGTTCACAGTTTTGTGTGCTTGTTTTCCCCTTAGAAGTCACACCTTGTAAAAGCACTTTTTGTTATCCTAAACCTCCTAGTTTTAGTAAGCACACTTTTTTTTGTCTTATACGTCACACCTTTCAGAAGCTTTTCTGTCTTAAATTCATAGTTTTGGTAAGTGCATTATTTTGCTTTATACGTCTTAAACGTCACCTTTTGGATAAGCACACTTTTTTCATCTTATATGTCTCACCTTTGAGAAGCTCGCTTTTTTTCTTACAGCCTATAGTTTTGGTTATTGTTGTTTTTTTGTCTAAAACCTCCTAACCTAAGTTCTTTTTTTTTTTTTTGTCCTATACCTCACACGTTCAAGATGCGCTCTTTTTTGTCTTAAACCTCACAGCTTTGGTAAGCGCAATAATTTTTTTAAAACTTTATACTTTCGAGAAGCACACTTTTTTGTCTTACAACTCCTTGTTGTGTTAAGCGAGCTTTTTTTTGAATTATATGTCACACCTTTGAGAAGTGTGCTTTTTTAACTTCAAACTCATAGATTTGGTACGAGCGCTTTTTTGTTTTCAACCTCACAGTTTTGATTAGCAAATTTTTTGGGGGCCCTGTCACTCACACTTTTGAGAAGAGCTATTATTTGTCTTAAAACTCATAGTATATGAAAGCACAATCTAATTTATTTTTATCTAATATTTCACAACTTATCCAAGCGCTCTTTTATGTCTTAAACCACATAGTTGAGGTAAGCACACTTTTTTTGACTTCTACATCACACTTTTGAGAAGCAAACTTTTTTGTCTTAAATCAGCAGATTTATGGTAAGTTTTGGTAAGCTTATATTTTTTTTATTACACGTCACACTGTCGCGAAGAGTGTTTTTTTCTCAAATCACACCGTTCTGGTAGGGGCGCTCTTTTTGTCTTAACTCTCATAGATTTCGTAAGCTTGCTTTCTTGTCTTATATCTCATAGTTTTGGTAAGCATGCTTTTTTGGTCTTATAAGTCACACCTTTAAGAAGCACTTTTTTTTTCTTAAACCCACAGTTTTGGCTAAGCATACTTTTTTTATCTAAAGAATCACACCTTTGAGAGTGCACTTTTTTTATCTTAATCCTCAGAGTTTTGGTAAGCAGGCTTTTTTTGTCATATATGTCACATTTTTGAGAAGCAAGATTTTTTGTCTTAAACCACACAGTTTTGGTAAATACAGTCTTTTTGTGTTATGCATCAGACCATTGAAAACTCACTTTTTTGCTTTAAACCTCTTAGTTTTGGAAGCACGCTTCTTTTTTCTTATGCATTGCAGCTCACTTCTTTATCATCAAGTTCATAATTTTGGTAATCCAGCTTTTATTTTCTTATATGTCACACCTTTGACAAGCACACCTTTTTTGTGTTACACCTTAGACCTTTGTGAAGCACGTTTTTTTGTCCTAAGTCTCATAATTTTGGTAAGCACGCTTTTTTTGTCTAACGCATCACACCTTTTTGAAGCAGGCTTTTTTGTCATAAACCTTAGAGTTTTGGTAAGAGTGCTTTTATTGTCTTATATGTCACGCCGTTGAAAAACACGCTTTTTTGTGTTAAAATGCATAGTTCTGTTAAGCGCACTTTTTTATCTCAAACCTCATAATTTTGGCACCCATACTTTTTTTTACCTTATGCATCACACCTTTCAGAAGCGCACTTTTTTGTCTAAAAACCCACAGTTTTGGAAAACACGCTTTTTTTTTTGTTAAACCCCACACTTTAGGAAAGTGCCCTTTTTTGTCTCACGTCTCATAATTTTGTTAAGCATGTTTTTATGCATCGCACCTTTGAAAAGTGCGCCTTTTTTTCTTAAACCTCATACTTTAGGTAAGCACACTTTTTGTCTTAAATCTCATAGTTTTGGTAAGCACATTTTACTTTCTTATACTTCACACATTTGTGAAGCATGCTTTTTTGTCTCAACCATCATATTTTGGGTAAGCGTGCTTTTTTTGTCTTAAACCTCACCCCTTTGAGAAGACTTACAACGGCAGTACCAGCAACTCTAAATGTCTAAGACATCCAGAAAGTCTGAGCAAAGGAGATTCTGGTGTGGCTTGATGGAACTGTGCACACAGTCCAGAGGATGGAACACGAGAAACCTTTTTCCCAACTGTCTGCGCTGTCCCTACTGCTGGCGCGCTTTCCCCATCATTTTTTGTCCGCCTTCTCTGAGGCCAGCCTACCTACTGAGCAGGCAAGCTGCACCTTTCTTCAGTGCCCAAGGAGTTTATTCACTACTTATTGATGAAGGGTACTTTAAAAAATATTTAAGAAGAAACCTGTGTGGGATAATGATGGTCCAGATGGAATAAGATGAGAAATATTAGAGGACAATGATGGTCCAGGTGGAATAAGATGGGAAACATTAGAGGACATCTTATTCATTAAAAGTATTGTACATTAAGTTCTCGTAGTGCGTGTTCTACTTGACTATCCAAAATAATGTTCCTACGGAAACTGTGTGAATATGCAGATATGCCTGAAATAGTTACTCACCAAGTAAGGGTTTCTCTTACAGGAGTACATTTCTCCTCGAGCATACATTTCTCCTTGAGCAGCACTGTCCCGATCCACTGTCAGGGGAGGATTAGATACGATACCAAGAGCAAGATTAAGACACCAACGAGGTCAAATGTCATACAACCTTGTTAGCTTTATTCTCAGAAGCGCAATAGGACAGAGAGAAAAAGAAGGGTAAAATAAAGAAAGAGAAGCGAGCAAGCAGGAGAGATCACTACCACCAGTTTGGCTAAGCGTCGTTGGCTCCGTTTCGGTGCAGGTGATGTTCTGGACGCACCTGGTGCGGGGGGAGGTGGTGAAAAGGCGGCCGCGCACAGCGGTGCAGGGGATGTTCAAAGGCAGAAGGCTGCACACGCCAGGTGCGGGTGACCTTCAGAGGCAGAAGGCCGTGCACTGCGGGGGAGGAATACGTAGTGCTTTTATGTCCTCTTCTCAGAGAGTCCACCTACTTTCTTGAAGTTTTCTGGCACG
>JAWLRI010001008.1:6278-16700 GCA_034781795.1 Crypturellus tataupa
CACTTTGCAACAAAGGACTGTGAGGTGACCAGCTATGCAGGGAGGCTGTTAGGAAAACCAAAGCTTCTCTGGAGTTGAAACTGGCCGGTGGTCCTCTGGGGCAACAGCTTCCACTGCTCCATGAGATGCAGAAGGCTGACCAAGGAAAATGAAGATCCACTGGTGAATGGGGTGCATGAGTCAGTGAGAGTGGATGCTGATAAGACTGGGATGCTCAATCCTTTCTCTGCCTCAGCCTTTGCCAGGAAGGCCTGCCACACTTCTGTGTCCTCCCAGATGGCTAAAGAAGTAGGAACATCCCTCCCAACAGTGCAGGAGGACCTCATGAAGGATTTTTTCAGAGGAACCAACCTGTGCAGACCCACGACTCCTGGCCTACTGCATTCGAGGATGCCAAAAGAGCTGGCCTATATGTTTCAAGCTCATTCTCTAGTGTCTTTGCAAGATCATGGAAATCAGGGCAGGTTGCCGATGCCTGGGGAAAAGAAGGCTCACGGCCATCTTGAGAAAAGGTGCAAAGGACAACTGGAAAACCAAAGGCCTGTCAGTCTCTCTTTGCACTTTCAACACTTTCTCCCAAAATAGCCTTGTATATGATTAAGAATGTGGCGCTGTGTGTGTGTTGAGTACAAGGTGCGCAAAAAGTAGTGGAGTGCTGAGACCTGGAGGGTAGGGGTTTATGGTCCAAGCACCAGTGGAGGCCTATAGGAAGGGCAGTACCAGCAGGATCTCTGCTGGGAATTCCCCTCATTAATATCTTTGTCAATGACCTGGAGGAGGCAAGAGAGTGCACCCTCATCAAACTCGCAGGTGAGAGCTAACTGCGAGGATCGGCTGCGAGGATCGGCTGATCTAGTCTAGGACAGGGTGTCCATTCAGGGGCGCCTAGACATCCTGTGGGAATGGTCCATCCAGCATCTCATGAGCTGCTGGCTGTGTGGAAGGAGAGGAAGTGTTGCGAAAGACATCTGCATGTTGGCTGGAGATGTCCCTGCCTAACAGGAATATGTATTCTTGCGGCATAAAGGCTTTGGTTTTGACATCTCCTCCCATGACCCAAAGCCCTCTTTGCTTTGAAGCACGACCCTGCACCACTGGGGAGGCAAAGAAAGACTCCCCTGCTCCCAGCTGGGCAATGTGGGCTTGTGCAGGGCACTCGAGCCTCCCAAAGAAGGCTTCAAGAGCCAGGGGGACCAGTGGCAGGGCCCTGTTGGTTGCTGGCAGGACCCTGCCACATGCTTGGGGCATGTGTTGAGAAGGGTCCTGGCTATGAAAGCCTCTCAGACTATAATGAAGGTGTCATTGGCTCCTCAGTGAGGCAACCACAAAGGGCTTCCCTGCCCTGGAGATATGGAGGCAGCTAGGATGCGACCCAGCAGAATACAGGGATGTCTTCAATGGCTGTGCTTACTGGGAGAAACTTCACCAGCCCTCAGAGTGAGCACAGCCTGCCTGCAAAGCTGCCTTTGTCTTCCTGAGACAGGAGCTGCACTTGGCCAAGTGCCTTGATGCAGCAACAGCCCATGGTGAGCCACAAGCAACTTGAGGAAGGCCATGTGGCACTCTGCTGGCATGAGGCTAAGCCAAGTGTGGGTGCTGGCTGCAGGCGTGCACCACATGCAGGGATGAATTCCTCTTCAACATGGTCAGATCCAACGCTGCCCTGTGGAAACCTCTTCCAAGCAGCAGGAGGATGCCCCCAGGGGCAGCCCCAAGGAGCCCCAGTGGCCATTGCCCTCCTGACTGACCTCGTTGCTGATCCAAAAGCATAAGAGCCTTACATGATTGTGAGGGCTATAGGAAAATGAGTTGGTGGCAGAAGGGATTAGGGAGAGAGCAAAGGCTCGTGCTAAGGCATGAGAATTTGTGATGTCGTGCTACTTCTTGTAAGGGCATCACAAACATGTCCACCAAAGAACTCTAGGTCGACATGCCCTCTCTGCACAGGACGACTCCTTCAGCACTTGCAGCTTTACTTGTATGCATACTGCCATTCTCCTTTCTCAAGAATCCTTGTGCCCTTCGTGACAATTTACAGAAGGGTCCTCAGAGGATGAATGGGCATGTCAGAAATGAGGAAATGAAAAGGCCCCATTGATGAGACAACAAACACCACCCATGCCATGAGTAGGGCTATTATGCATTTGAGGTGAGTGTGCTGGAAATTTACTGGCCAGATCTGGGTGACTTTGGGCCTGGGGCAGCACAGGAGCACTATAAAAGACAGACAAACTCCACAGTATCCAATCCACTTCTCTTGCCTCCACCTCCTTGGGAACAGGTGAGTGTGACACCCTTTGTCTTCCTGCTCCCCCTCCTGCTCCCACAGCTCATCTCAGCTGATAGCTGTGTTGCTGTGCTGGATGTTGGGAGTGCTTGGAATGGGGAGAGAGGGCAGAAGTTCTGAGCTGGTGAGAGACATTTGGGCTGTTTGCTGGTGCTTGCCTTAGGGATCTTGTGGGCTGGGCAGAATCCATTTTGACTCAGGTTTTGGCTTTGACAGGCTCTTGGGATATCGGCAAAACAGCTTTGGTTTTGGCTGCAGGACCTTCAGGTTATGGCCCACCAGAAGTCCTAAGTCCCTTGTGCTAGTGTCATGTGTTGCTCCTCATGAGTTCTCCCATGCTCTGCTTACTCCCTGGTCTCTCTCGCAGGTGTATATCCAGCTCCTCAGACATGTCCTGCTGCGACCCGTGCGTCCCATGCCGGCCCTGCGGCCCCACCCCACTGGCCAACAGCTGCACTGAGCCCTGTGTCAGGCAGTGCCAGGATTCCAATATTTTCATCCAGCCCTCCTCTGTGGTGGTAATCCTGCCTGGTCCCATCCTCAGCTCCTTCCCGCAGAACACCGCCGTGGGATCCTCCACGTCCGCTGCCGTTGGCAGCATCCTCAGCTCTGAGGGAGTGCCCATCAACTCCGGGGGCTTCAGCCTCTCTGGCCTTGGCCTCGGTGGCCGCATCTGTGGCACCAGGTGCCTGCCCTGCTAAATGTGCTTCCAAAGACCCGCTAGAAGGGCCCCCAGGCACCTTGAAGACGGCACTGCAATGAGGATGCTTCTCTTGTGCACAGAATACAGATGGTCTCTGTGACTGTGACTGCCCTCAGAGGGGAACGCTGGAGAGGGCCAGCCTGGGTGCTCTCAGAGCAAGTCCCATTTCTGCCTTTCTGTCCTATCCCTCTCTCCTTTATCTGTGTTGTCCTTGCTGTCTTTTGCTGATGTGGGCCACATGGTCCCCCAAAGCCTGCTTTGGGGACCCTGCTTGCCCCTCCCCCTGTTCAGGTGCACACTTGGTCTACTTAGATTAGCTAGCTCGTTTTTCTCTGGTGACTCATTAAAGGTCTTCTGCATGCACACCTGGGTCTCCACAGGCTTCTTCCTTCCGTGCTTATTCTCCCAAGCTGTTCAGGGAGAAAGACAGTGCTCCGGGGTGGTTTTGTTGGCTTGAGAGCAAAAGAGAGCCCTTCAAATTTCCCAGAGGAACTAGAGGGAGAGCACTGTGCAGCCATGCTCTTTCTTGGAGCTGAAAAGAACATTAGGGGTAACTCAAGTGCATGTAGTCATTGCGCCCTGCCTCTCAGCACCTCTGCTCAGAAATGTGCTCTGCGCCTCAGTGTAGCTCCTTTGAATTGGGAGACGGAGCTCAGGGAAGAGCCCTGGCTGTGGGTGGCCCTGGGTGGACAGCATCCCCACAAGTGCTTGGGGGAAGGAGTGTCTCTTGCTCTGGGTGGATCTGTGCTGGTGGTGGAGGCTCTGAGAGAAGCTGAGTACCCAAGGAGAGCAAGAGTGAGGATGGGAGGCAACAGGTTGGCAGAGAGCACCTGTCATCCCTCTGCTTGCATCAATGCCTTGCTTCTCCTGGGGAAAGTGTCTAGGGAGAGGGAAGCTGAGAGAGAATCTGGGCCAGAAGAGAGGCAGGTGAGAAGTCCAAGTGTCCCAAATGTGTCCAGCAGCTCCCAAGAGCAGTGCTTTAACAGCAGGAAGGCTGGCAAGAAGCTTACAGCTGAGGAAGAGGCAGTGCAGAACTGCTTGTCAGAGTCAGCTACTCTCTGACTAGCTCCTTCCTGATATTCCATGCATACGGAGAGTGGATCAAGAGAAATTGATGTTTGAAGATATTTGCTTTTACATGGGATTTTTGATTTAGCCACATGATTCAGCAATATCACAAGTGATCCCAGTACAAATATGCAGGGGCATAGGTCAGTCCAACAGTCATGGGATTGACATTCCCTGTCTTTATAACATGCTCGCCGGCAGGGTGCTCAACGTCCCCAGGCACTGGGAAGCAATACATGCACTTAAACCAGCTCAAGCCTGTGACTCTCTTCACTATTCCTTATTGTGTCCTTTGCATTTACACCCAATGTGGAGTTAATACACTATGTCGGGCTAAACCCAACACTTCCCCCAGATTAGTCTGGCTAATCTCAGGAGACATGTACCTTCACTTGATCAACTCAGGAAGAAACATTTATACCACTTAATCCACTCAACAGATACATCTGCTAATCTAACACAATGGTCCTTGCTCTGGGGTGCTTTGTTGTTGAAATGAAGTCAGCTGTCTGTAGAACAGATGTGATCAGTGAGTTGCATCCTACATGATTCCTGAGCTTCATGGTAACCTTACCCTTTGCCTCTGAGCCTTCTTCCATGCTTATAGCTTGGTCACACTACTGTAAGACACAGCGTTGCAGGATGATACACCATCTCCCTGGGGGGTGGCACAGAGCGTTCGGCACAGTAGAGATGCAACCAACAGTCTGTACCCACACAATTTCAAACTCCCCTCTCAAGAAATAGTCCCCTAGGAAGGCCAGGGCAGGGGAAAACCCTTCAGGAAGGCTGGAACTGGCAGCTCTGTTCTGTGATACCAAAGAGTGTCAACAGCATTCTGGGCTGCATTAAGAGTAGCACCACTAGTAGTTTAATGGGAGTGATTACCTACCTCTATCCAACGCACATTCAACTGCATAAAGAATTCCATGTCAATTTTTGGTCTCAGTCTATCTATATTTTGGTCTCATACTCAGTAAGTGGATAGTTTGCAGTGGTGGGCTGCAAAGCTGGTCACAGGTCTGTGGCATTTGGCCTGTGAAGAGAGGAAGTCCATTGTGAGGGAAGGGGATGTACCGAGTCAGGAGAAAGCCTGTTGTGTGGGCACCTCCTCGCAGCTATCCCACTGCTCTGGGGAGGTCACTGAGAAGAGACAGCCAAGCTCTTTCCTAAGGTGTGTGGCTGGAGAACAGTAGACAATGGACCTATGTGGTGAATTAATGCATGGACCCCAGTTTGTGTTTAATCAGCACCAGAATCTGGAATCGAAATCTCCTTTACTGCTCAAGTGAACACCTTATATATTAACACAATGTCAACTAGGGCCAATCAGCTTTGCATTGGTGGCCTTGCAGATACCAGTAATCAACTGGCTCTGTGCTGTCTCCAAATACTCTCTAAAATAAATTTTGCATGTGAGCAGCAGAAGGAAGAACAGTATGCAATGGTCCTTCAAGGTCATGGGAGAGCGCTGCTCTTTCTCAAGCTATACTGTCTCCAATAGGCATAGACATGGAAGAAGAGAGGGTCAGACAACTTAATAGGAAAGCCTTTTACACCCTTAGGAGAATCCAGAAGTAGAACCTGCACCTGTGTGAACCACACAGAGCAATATCTTACTTTCTTGGCAGCTTGGGAGAGATCCCCCTGAAGGAAGAACAATACAGTCAAGCTTACTGCATGGTCAAAAACTGGTGGAATGGTGTGGCTTAGAGGGTACAAGTTTCTGGCTCAAGATCCATCTGACCCTATAAGAAGGGCAGTACCACCCAAATCTCTTCGTTATACATTGTCACTTTCTTTAACAGAAAATTCACACTGCCAAGCTAGTAGTAAGGGAATGGTGTGAGGAATGTTTCATCTCATCTTATTGAGAACCAATAAGAACATGCAGAAAATCCATTGCAGTTGTAACACCAGCTGTATTTGCAGGGGGGAGTCCAGAAGACAGGAAGAAAACTATCACATGAGTACAATAGGGTAAAAAATATCATAGAAGCATTGGCAAAAAACGTGTTGCAACAGCCTATAGCTGTTACAACATGGGTCATGTGGTCCCCAGGCAGCATAAAGATGAAAGAAAGCTTCCAACACTGCCCATCACAGTGCTCACAAAGTGTTGTGTAGTGTAGCCATTCCCAAGGCTGTCACTGCCCCTGGTGGGGAGGTCTACCTAACAGAAGGTCTAGATCAATAGGATCAAAGAATCATTCAGTTGAGAAGGGACCTCTGAAGTCATCTGGTCCACCCTCTGATCCCAAGCAGGACCAGGCTGTTTGGAGCTTTATTTGCTGCATTGTCACAAACCTCTCAGGATGATGACTGCACAGCCTTACTGGGCAACTTGTTGCTCTTCTTGACTTGTGTCCTTGGGGTAAAAAATGGATTTCCTTGTATGCAGTCTGGACTCCTTCCATTTTATGCCCACACTTCCATCTTCCTTCCATGCACTCTATTGAAGAGCCTGTCTCCCTCTTCTCAGTGACCTCCCCAGAGGTACTCTAGGCCTGCCAGTAACTTCCCACACCACAGCTTCTTCTTCTCCTGGCTCAGAATGTCCTATTCCCTCAAAATGGTCCTCTTCTGCTCAAGGCCAAGTGCTACAGACCCTTGGCCATCCTGGCAGCCTTCTGCTGCACTCCTTCCACTTGCTCCATGTATTTCTCACATTAGAAAGAGAAAATGTAGATGCATTATTCCTCATATGGTTGAAGAATGCTCAGGAAATGTGGGTTATCTCTTCCCTGAAACTCCCTGCTCTGTGGATATCAGGATACTGTTTATTGTTGCTACTGTCAGAGAATAGTGCTGCCTTCTTTTTAGGTTGCTGTCTAGAAGGATCTCTGTGTTCCTTTCAAGAATGTTGTTCCCCAGATCCTCAGTCCCTTGCCTGTACTGCTGCAATTCATTCTGCCTTCTCTGTTATGGCTCCTGCTTATTTTTATTAATTTCACCTCATCCCATTCTCTCTGTCCTCCCTCTATGTTTATCAGCTGTTAAGGGGAAAGGCACTTCTCTGTCAGGAACTGCATTGATGTGTGGTCCAAAGGCATCATTTTTCTAGTACTGAAGGAAAAGAGGGTTGTTCAAATGGCAGTGGATTCCTTTTGGGGCACTGTCCCTTTTAGCTCAGGCAGATGTCTGTGGTCCTCCAAAGCCCATGAGCATTAGACTATGCCTTGCTGTGCCTCTGCCTAGAAATGTTCTAGCTATCAGTCCCCTTGCCTGAATGATACATCAGGTTATTGGTTAGCACACGTGTCTGACCATGATCACTGAAGTCTCTCCTATCTTATTAAACTCCATTTTTTAACTTTTCTTTCCTGGGTGAGGAAATTCACTATTGAGTTTACATGTATAGGCACATGGGTCTTAATGCCAGCAATTGAAAAGGGAGCATGGATTATAGGTGCCAATGTGTCTGTGATGTCAGCAACTGGAGTGCATGCACATTACATAGGTAAATATGTCAGTGTGTGTAATCACTGGCAAACATCAGGATGGACCAACCAATGGGTAAGAAAAATGATTTGGGAGCCAGTTAGAGGAGGAAGACTGAATTAGCTATTGGAGATGCCAGAATGGTGTGAGAGCTGTCTACAGGAGAGAACTACATAGGGTGTAGGGGTTTCTGTAGGGCTAATAAGGAAGTAAGTTTGAAGCACTTGGCAGATATGTGTATATACATGTGTGTGTGGCAAGTGAGAGACCAGGAGATCCAGAGGCGAGCTATGGGAAAGATTGAATATCGAAGGTCAGCTGCTGGGGTATCTAAGACCAGAGATCTTTATTGTATATATGGATATATATATGTATAAGTTTTCCCCAGACAGAGAGAGGCTGGTTCACACCATTGGTGCTATCTGAGTTTTCATGAGAGCTGTATTTTCTGTCTCTGATTATCTAAATCACCAACCATGTACATATATGTGCATATGTATATATGTGCATATATATATATTTATGTAAGTATACATATATCCATATTGTTTGTACATGTGCATGCATGGCCATTAGGATTAAAAAACTACCTAGATCTGAATGGAATGGCAGTGCATTTATATGACTGTGCAGTATATTATGGTGATGCTACACACTACCTCTACAAAGTTGATATCCTTGGAACAGGCAAAAAATAACAAATAATTGCATACCTTAATAGTGTCTTGGGCCCCACGGTGCATGGCACATCATCCATGCTGCTACATCTCCTATCTCTGGCTCAGCTGCCAGAGTCAATCTCTTCTCCTACTATCTTAGAGAAGCTGAATACAGATATCTGGCATGGTGGTAGAATGAAAATCTGGGTTTAGGATTGTCAGCCCAGAAGAAAGTGCCTGTCTGTGGGAAGGGGCCAAGCAGTCTGCAAAGCCAAGTAAGGAGAGGGCCAGTACCTCCCAGCTTCACTGACTCCTGTACTGTTCCTTCTTATGGGTGCCAGAGCTGAATGCCTCCGGGCACTGCATTAAAGCACTACATGCCCTCTATTCCACCTCAATGAAGAAAGCCATATAGGAGATTTTCTGCTGTACATCCCTCATGCTTTGCAGACAGATAAACCTCAAACTGGACTTGTACGACCAAGTCTAGTAATTATCTCATAGATCAGGACATGCAGGGAAAGTCTCTATCTTCACTCAGTCCCAGGAGCTGGTGTTATTTGCACATGGATAGATAGGTTTTCCTCATTCCATCTCCCCAGGAGAAACCCTGTGTCTGACTCCACTGGGTGCCCTTTGCTGGGAGCCAGGCAAAATGCCCTTCTACCTCTTCAGTCATTCCTGTCCCTGTTTTGGGGGTAAAGGAGTCTTGGGCTTTGTTTGACCTTTGCACTGGAGCACTGTGGGGACATGGACCCTGAATGGAGTCAGAGATACTGAGTATGTGCACTTTTGCACACAGGCCCATAACTTAATGAATGTGGGTGTACACCCTTCTGCGTGAGTATACTTCTGTGTGCATATAAACATGCATGCTTTGGCATGCCTTTGTAGTGTGTGGCCATCTAGAATTTTGCCTTTCTCTTTGTGTGTGGGGGAGCCCAGTTCCTTACATGGACTCGAGGTGGCGCGCTTGATATATTTATGGTGAAGTGTGACAGGATAACTGTTACCCACGTGGAAGGGCAGAATGAGGGAATAGTCCAAGAGCCACACAAGCCTTCGCAGTTCCTTGCCAGTTCCTCTGCAGTTGAGCTCCTAACTCTTGGCATGCAACACTTCACCTGAGAGAAGAGGATAACTCTGGTTGCTCTGGATTGGTGCAGCTGATCGTGGCATCAGGAAGGCTCTCCAAACTACCTCATGCTTTTGCTCTGGAGACCATGCTCTTCATCTGTCTCTCTCTCTTGTGTCCAGCAAGTCAGAGGATGCCCAGACTCTTGTGTCCAGCAAGTCAGAGGATGAGACTTGCAGGTGAGTTGACAGGAAAGGGGCAAAATAAGGCTTGACATTAATCAAGCTATATCACATGGCTGCTGTTCTAGCTGCATAGCTGATGTTCCATCCAGATGGACAATGGCTAAGGGCAAGCAGGGAAGTCATCCACATGCCAGGTACTGATTCCAGATCAGCAGGCACCAGAAACAGGAATAGAAGTTGCAGATATACACAGGCAACTTCAGTACCACTATAGATGCTGCAAAGCTGATTGATAGAATAAGATTGATGTGGAGAAGATAGGAGTGATATGGAAAGATATATCCCACCAGCACATCCCACCTGCCTGGGGAGCTGAAAAGAGGTGACCAGTGGAGTGAACTGGGAGAAGGGAGAGAAAAGGATGAGGCATATCTTCATGCACTGGAGGCAGCCCAAGGGGTCATCCAGCATAAGGAGCCTTAGCAGAGGTGCCTTCCAACCTTAGCCATTCTGTCATTCTGTGATTCTATGTGATCAGGCCATGACATACTCCCTTAACTGCTGTGGAACTGCTCAGCGCAGGCAGCACAGAATGTCAATGCAGAAAGAGATGGATCCCCAGCTGGAATGCTTGGGAAAGGAGGTCACAAGGAGCCAGAGGCAAGAAGCTTTTGCTCTGCTTACATAGGTGGATTCCACCATTCGCTGTTAGGTGTTTTCCAAAAGATTAGCTGCTTTTGCACTAAGAGATGAAACCCATCACGGAGATAGGTTTTGGTTCCTTATCAGATCCCTAATCAGCCCTTATCAGGGCTCTGTCCCCTTCACACTCTTCAGTCACTTGTGCCGTCTTTCTCCCTCGGGGCAGCACTTTCCTTTCTTGAACTTCATAGGGTGCCTTACTCGGCGAAAATCTCTCCAGCGTGCACAGGTCTCTGTCAATGGACACACAGCCTTGTGGTGTTTGAGCCATTCCTCCCAGTTCTGTAAACTTGCTGAGGCTG